>JAODUO010005794.1:0-12981 GCA_025642075.2 Ridgeia piscesae
GGGGTTTGTTGACAAATTATATTAAACAAAAACTTTTTTGTGTAAACAACCACCTCACATGAAGTTGTGTTCAGAGAAAGCTCCTGTCAATGCTGAACTACTCAACTGGTTATTTTGCCTGATGATTCATGCTTTTGTTTCTGTTTCTCTTCAGCCTCACTTCCACCCAGCCCCGCCGACAGCGGTGTCTCCGTCTCTGATCACGAAACAAACGAAGACACAAAGTACAGAGTGACACCTGGTGAGCATGAGCAGTGTTACTTCAAAATTGTTTTTTTTAGAACGAAAATACACTTAATTACGGCCTACACTGATGCTGCTTTGTCGACGAGACAACACTTGTCTAGACAATAGGCTTAAGTAACAGGAGCAGACGTACAAAGACAGTATTCCATAGAACAAGAAGGCACTTTTTACTGTGTGGCTTTTTATTTTTATTTTTGGAACAGTCGGCAGTTGTTGTGGATCGCTTGGCGTGAATACGGAAACTGGTTGAGATTAGTAATCTTAGGTGACAGTTGTCGTTGTAAAAATTGTGTGGTTTCACCGGGACTTTTTGCAAACACGCGTGGGTCTGTCTTGCCTTAAATACTCGAGAGGACAAGAACAATGCTGTTGTTGTTTCTAGTGTAATATTTCACATCACAACCAGCGGCAAAAAGACAGCCAAACACATGAGTTGTTTCATTAATGTTTTCCACATGGGACAGTATTTTTGTGGTCGTCGAGTAGAATAGAGTAAACACGTTTGTAAAATTGGCAAACGTCGATGACTTTCTGGTTGACAGAATGCAGGTGTGTGTAGTTCCTGACGGGAACGCCAGGTGTCATGACCACAACAACATTGAATGTAATATACATTGTAATGATTGTATGAATTTCGCACTGATTCCGCCTACCCCTATCTTACGATCTAAATATGTTTGGAAATTACGTTGATAAGTACAGTGTTGTTTTGTTTTCGACTAAACACACCACCCTTGCCTCTAGCACCCTCTACCTCATAGTGCCCGCTCTGTTTCGATATCCCTGAGGCTTTTACAAGTTCACCATTATGTTGTTTTGTGAAGTAAGCGAATTCGATAAGCGGTGTGAGTTTAATACGGGTATTACAAGAGCAAGTCTCTTTTGAAACTGTTGCTATCAGATTTCTGTGTGCCATTTTAATATGTGCAAGTTTTTGATCTGCCTGATAGCTTATTTGGCTTATCAGGGTGGGTGGATCCGGTTTTTGAATCGGTTGCTTTCTGAAGAAAAAAAACCTTTCATTCGCTTGAATCGCGGTTTGGCACGCAACGATCCAGGCCAGCCAACTCTGTCTGCGTGCACACAATGTATCTACGTTTTTTGGAGGGGTTAAAAACACGCAGTTCGGTAAACATGTTAGATTCCGCTCTGATACTGTGTATTCTGTGTTTCCGTGTTTTTCTTTAGGATATTTCATAAGGGGATGTTTCATAAGCGGCTATCATTTTGTATCGGTTGAAAGCATAACTCAACTGGGACTGGGCACTTTCAGCTAAAGCAACAGTGCCCGTTAATTCAACTGACGTGGCATAGTTTCAAAAGTGTTTCCCATACTGCCTGGTTCTGATGTCCACAACACTATCCATACACATTCCAATACCTGTCCTACTTCAGAGGTGGCGCCACTGTAGTGGTTTAATTTTCCACAATATGTAATCGACCCACAACCCACCCATACGTAAAGCAATTTATATTTTTTAACTTTATACATTCATGCAAACGCCCTGGTGTAAATATGTTTTTGGTGGAGTAAAATATCGCAGATGTTAGATTATAAACCCGTAGTTGTTGTGCAGCGTTTCCATGGTTACCTTTAGGTTCTATCGTAGTCTTTTCTGTTGCAGTGAGCAGTGCCGGGGCCTATACCGCAACATCAGTCGTCACGCCAACGTTTTGTCAGATGTCGGTTGCTATGAGCAACCACCATACGAGACCTGTAGGTCACTTCAGTCATGACGCACACATAGCAATGAGGCCAGGTGAGTTACCATGGCAACACGGTTGCTATGGAAACATGGTTATTTTTTAAACATGTATTTCTGGGCTCTGGTGTAGTTTTCAGGGTCCTCTTTGAAGAGAGAATAAGTAGTTTCTTAAGTGATTTTTTTCTAAAATGAAGAAGCTTTAACTTGTTTAATTTAACGGGCAGCAGTTGTATACTCTACATGTTTATTACAGAAGTTGTTTTCACTCATAGTTGGTAGGAGAGTTCTGTCAAAACTCCTAGATTATTTCAGGTACTGTTGTGTACCTTCATTGATTATAAATAGTTGTCGGTCTGATTAAGATGCATCAGAAGTATTCTGGAGAGTTCTGTCCACCATCACGTGTCTGTAGACATAAAGCTAAGGTTTTTCCCTCAGCCTTTATTAGGTGTTGGTTTTGTCGTCTCTGTTAGTGTTAGCTCCAGACTTGGGCAGTCGAGTCCGATGCATGGGAAGATTTGATTGAGATAACCAAAGTTCAGAGTGATCCAGCAATAATAACAGTTGAGCGGCGATAATCGCAGCCAGATCATGTCGTGATAGGATCGCCAATGTCACAGCTGGCCTCGACGTGAAAGATATCGTGCACATATACTTGACAGATAGCGAGCGGCGACTTGATACATATTTGCGACGTTGTTGATCAGGCAGACTGGGCAGATCAGCTGTCGAGATTGTACACATGAAGGCGTTCGCTGAAGCGTGACAGGCTCGATGGCGCCACCGCCGTTTCCGCATTTGTGTTTCCTCTCCTTTGTCCGAGCGATTCCTGGTCAGTTTGGATTCGATTGCACCCTTTCGGGGTTCGCCCCCAGGCGCATATGGGTGTGTCGTCTTCTCTTTCAAATGGGCAATAAATTTACCCCTCGTCAGCGGAAGTCAGTCTTTCTTCTATTTACGTGGACAATGCAGCCCTGTGTGGTGCGCTCATGCATGCCTCTGCAGATAAGTCAAGGCGGGGTACCTTAAAATGATACTGATAACTCATAAGGGAGTTTTTATTCAATTAACATGAGCCGCGCCCTGAGAGGGCAGCTATTTTTGGCCACTCTGGGTATATTTCTTTAGAAAAACGGCAAACGTAATGAGATTCGTTCTTATCTCGTCACAATAGGTCATGATGTAAAAAATAGGTTAATGGAGTCTTATCCTCTGTTGGGACATTACCCTGTCGTTGTTTGCAAGAATGTGGCATGTTACAAATGCTGCACACTCAGCTGTCAGGTGATCTTTCTGCTTGTCTTAGTTTATCTGCTGGAAACCACTTATCAGGGTGTGTTTGGTTGGCATTGGTGCTGCAAGAAAATTACAAGTAGCTTAGCCTGTTAGATCACAATGCAGTGGTTGGTCATGACAAAATATTTCTAAGAATGTAGTTTATAATAAAAACAGCTGCTTATGGATAGTGGGGTAAGGTGGCGGAGGGGTCAATAGTGTGTTTGTCCCTGCCCTGTAAATATGTTGACTGACTTCTAAGAAGGATGGATGATCCTGCAATTGGGACATTTGTTTTTAAGTCTATGTTGGAATCTGTCTTATCTTCCAACCTTCTTTATGATATTGTACAAGGTTACAAGACTTGAGTAAACACTTCACGGAGGGTAGGAGGGATGTGTATTTCCCTTTTTACCCCCCCGTTTTTTTTCTTTTTGGCCCCCGGGGGACCGACTCTCTACATTCCCCGTTGCTAAGCAGCCCCACGAAGCCACCAGGCCTCACCACTGGCAACCCCACAGATCTCACCGGTTACCCAAACCACCCGCCCTTCCATCACCAACCGCCCCACCTTCTCGGCGACTCCGTTCCTATGTGCCAGCTGCCCGTGACAGTGGCCGAGGCAGCGAACGGCGCAGACATGCACCACATAGACGGTCTACCCATGCACATCCAGCACTATCAGCAGCACAGTCCGCCCAGCGGCGCCGATACGGACACTTACTCCTGCAGTCAGTCCGGCATGTCTGACTCGGAGAGTTTGCCGTCGCGAACACCGAAGAGCGGAAAAGGTGAGCATGTGTGGTGCATTGTGGGTTGTCGGCGATGATAATGAGCTAGTGTATGGTGTTCGCCTGCAGTTAAGGTGTTTTGAGGTCGCTGAAATTTAAGTGAAAGAATGGAAGTAATTTGTAGGCACCTGGTGCATTGTGGGTAGGAATGAAAACATGCGCGATGTTCTGTAGGCTTCCCACTTTTTTATGTTACTTAGATTTTGCTGTCGTAACATAGCATCACTATAGCATGCTGGTTGACTCTGTTTGACCATCGTAAATTATCAGACTAGAAATTATGGTAAAAAAAGTATTAAAACATTAAAGATTTGTGGTGCATGAATTGTTGATTATGTAGCTAAATTTTGTGACAAAATTTTTTTTTCAACAACTAAATTGAAAGCTTATATATGTCAATGTGTACATCATATTTGTATAACAGATACTTAGTTGTATGTGCAGTTCAGACTATGGGGAGGAAATTTGTAACAATCAATTGCTGTACAGTTTCCAAAGTCTTTATCTATGTCCGTGTTTTTCTAGGGCGAAAACCAAAGAACCCAAATGGTCTGTCCATGGCCCTGAACCAGTTGGCATGCCTACCTGCTAGCTTTCAGCTGGAGCAATTCAAGGTTGTGGAGGATAGAGCCCCCCTGCTTGGTGGGTGTTTAATTTAGGGGGGGAAGACCATCGCTGCTTGAGCTTAAACTTGTAGAAGGGAAGTTGCTAAGGACTGCGGGGGGAGGTGGGTTCATTGATCATCATACATATATCACGTATGCTGCTGGGCAATCATGGGATCACACATATACATATATACACATACGTCATTGTAATTATAAATTTAACTGCAGGGCTAGTGTATTTTTTCTAATTTATGAAATAGTCCAATAGAGTATGATACAGTGACAAACTGAATTTTTTATTGACAACTGAAATGGTAAATAGTCTAAATAAAGTATGGGTGTATGTGTGTACACGCTTGTGTGTGTGGGTTTTATTTATTGTAAATCGGTATTTATTTATTTATTTTATAACTCTTATCACCACCACCGTAATTAGTGTGTGAGTGCGGGGGGTCGAATATGTGGAATATGAGTTATATTACTTCCTACATAATTTCCATTTTATGTATAGGCCACAAGAGAATAGTCTCCTTCGAGAAATTTAATAAAGTATATCTTGTACATATGCACACACAATGACACTGTGTGTGTGTGTGTGTGTGTGTGTGTGTGCACGTGCGCGCGCGCACGCGTGTGTTGTGTATGTGTGCATGTGCTGTGTCAATGTACACCTCTACAACCGCAGTCATACACCCAGCGGCTTTAACCACAAGTTTCGCGACACTTCCTTGTAGCGTGGTGTAGTAGGGGGCTTCCCCTAAACACACGTAAGAACACCAAGCAGGGGGCTTCCCCCAATCGCATGCAACACGGGTGCTCACTGAAGCACAGGTAAATAGCTGTTTTATGACAGCGTCCACATATCTCACCTGCTCTCCGTCGTTTTGCAGGCATGGACAGACCATTTGGGTTCTTTGGTTTTCGCCCTAGAAAAACACGGACATAGATAAAGACTTTGGAAACTGTACAGCAATTGATTGTTACAAATTTCCTCCCCATAGTCTGAACTGCACATACAACTAAGTATCTGTTATACAAATATGATGTACACATTGACATATATAAGCTTTCAATTTAGTTGTTGAAAAAAAAATTTTGTCACAAAATTTAGCTACATAATCAACAATTCATGCACCACAAATCTTTAATGTTTTAATACTTTTTTTACCATAATTTCTAGTCTGATAATTTACGATGGTCAAACAGAGTCAACCAGCATGCTATAGTGATGCTATGTTACGACAGCAAAATCTAAGTAACATAAAAAAGTGGGAAGCCTACAGAACATCGCGCATGTTTTCATTCCTACCCACAATGCACCAGGTGCCTACAAATTACTTCCATTCATTCACTTAAATTTCAGCGACCTCAAAACACCTTAACTGCAGGCGAACACCATACACTAGCTCATTATCATCGCCGACAACCCACAATGCACCACACATGCTCACCTTTTCCGCTCTTCGGTGTTCGCGACGGCAAACTCTCCGAGTCAGACATGCCGGACTGACTGCAGGAGTAAGTGTCCGTATCGGCGCCGCTGGGCGGACTGTGCTGCTGATAGTGCTGGATGTGCATGGGTAGACCGTCTATGTGGTGCATGTCTGCGCCGTTCGCTGCCTCGGCCACTGTCACGGGCAGCTGGCACATAGGAACGGAGTCGCCGAGAAGGTGGGGCGGTTGGTGATGGAAGGGCGGGTGGTTTGGGTAACCGGTGAGATCTGTGGGGTTGCCAGTGGTGAGGCCTGGTGGCTTCGTGGGGCTGCTTAGCAACGGGGAATGTAGAGAGTCGGTCGCCAACGACAACGGATAAGGGCCATCTGTAAACAGAAAGCGTAGATGATACGGATTGTTGTAGGATAGTGCAAAACTCTGCTGCAGCGATTAATATGACTACTACACATCCCTCCTACCCTCCGTGAAGTGTTTACTCAAGTCTTGTAACCTTGTACAATATCATAAAGAAGGTTGGAAGATAAGACAGATTCCAACATAGACTTAAAAACAAATGTCCCAATTGCAGGATCATCCATCCTTCTTAGAAGTCAGTCAACATATTTACAGGGCAGGGACAAACACACTATTGACCCCTCCGCCACCTTACCCCACTATCCATAAGCAGCTGTTTTTATTATAAACTACATTCTTAGAAATATTTTGTCATGACCAACCACTGCATTGTGATCTAACAGGCTAAGCTACTTGTAATTTTCTTGCAGCACCAATGCCAACCAAACACACCCTGATAAGTGGTTTCCAGCAGATAAACTAAGACAAGCAGAAAGATCACCTGACAGCTGAGTGTGCAGCATTTGTAACATGCCACATTCTTGCAAACAACGACAGGGTAATGTCCCAACAGAGGATAAGACTCCATTAACCTATTTTTTACATCATGACCTATTGTGACGAGATAAGAACGAATCTCATTACGTTTGCCGTTTTTCTAAAGAAATATACCCAGAGTGGCCAAAAATAGCTGCCCTCTCAGGGGCGCGGCTCATGTTAATTGAATAAAAACTCCCTTATGAGTTATCAGTATCATTTTAAGGTACCCCGCCTTGACTTATCTGCAGAGGCATGCATGAGCGCACCACACAGGGCTGCATTGTCCACGTAAATAGAAGAAAGACTGACTTCCGCTGACGAGGGGTAAATTTATTGCCCATTTGAAAGAGAAGACGACACACCCATATGCGCCTGGGGGCGAACCCCGAAAGGGTGCAATCGAATCCAAACTGACCAGGAATCGCTCGGACAAAGGAGAGGAAACACAAATGCGGAAACGGCGGTGGCGCCATCGAGCCTGTCACGCTTCAGCGAACGCCTTCATGTGTACAATCTCGACAGCTGATCTGCCCAGTCTGCCTGATCAACAACGTCGCAAATATGTATCAAGTCGCCGCTCGCTATCTGTCAAGTATATGTGCACGATATCTTTCACGTCGAGGCCAGCTGTGACATTGGCGATCCTATCACGACATGATCTGGCTGCGATTATCGCCGCTCAACTGTTATTATTGCTGGATCACTCTGAACTTTGGTTATCTCAATCAAATCTTCCCATGCATCGGACTCGACTGCCCAAGTCTGGAGCTAACACTAACAGAGACGACAAAACCAACACCTAATAAAGGCTGAGGGAAAAACCTTAGCTTTATGTCTACAGACACGTGATGGTGGACAGAACTCTCCAGAATACTTCTGATGCATCTTAATCAGACCGACAACTATTTATAATCAATGAAGGTACACAACAGTACCTGAAATAATCTAGGAGTTTTGACAGAACTCTCCTACCAACTATGAGTGAAAACAACTTCTGTAATAAACATGTAGAGTATACAACTGCTGCCCGTTAAATTAAACAAGTTAAAGCTTCTTCATTTTAGAAAAAAATCACTTAAGAAACTACTTATTCTCTCTTCAAAGAGGACCCTGAAAACTACACCAGAGCCCAGAAATACATGTTTAAAAAATAACCATGTTTCCATAGCAACCGTGTTGCCATGGTAACTCACCTGGCCTCATTGCTATGTGTGCGTCATGACTGAAGTGACCTACAGGTCTCGTATGGTGGTTGCTCATAGCAACCGACATCTGACAAAACGTTGGCGTGACGACTGATGTTGCGGTATAGGCCCCGGCACTGCTCACTGCAACAGAAAAGACTACGATAGAACCTAAAGGTAACCATGGAAACGCTGCACAACAACTACGGGTTTATAATCTAACATCTGCGATATTTTACTCCACCAAAAACATATTTACACCAGGGCGTTTGCATGAATGTATAAAGTTAAAAAATATAAATTGCTTTACGTATGGGTGGGTTGTGGGTCGATTACATATTGTGGAAAATTAAACCACTACAGTGGCGCCACCTCTGAAGTAGGACAGGTATTGGAATGTGTATGGATAGTGTTGTGGACATCAGAACCAGGCAGTATGGGAAACACTTTTGAAACTATGCCACGTCAGTTGAATTAACGGGCACTGTTGCTTTAGCTGAAAGTGCCCAGTCCCAGTTGAGTTATGCTTTCAACCGATACAAAATGATAGCCGCTTATGAAACATCCCCTTATGAAATATCCTAAAGAAAAACACGGAAACACAGAATACACAGTATCAGAGCGGAATCTAACATGTTTACCGAACTGCGTGTTTTTAACCCCTCCAAAAAACGTAGATACATTGTGTGCACGCAGACAGAGTTGGCTGGCCTGGATCGTTGCGTGCCAAACCGCGATTCAAGCGAATGAAAGGTTTTTTTTCTTCAGAAAGCAACCGATTCAAAAACCGGATCCACCCACCCTGATAAGCCAAATAAGCTATCAGGCAGATCAAAAACTTGCACATATTAAAATGGCACACAGAAATCTGATAGCAACAGTTTCAAAAGAGACTTGCTCTTGTAATACCCGTATTAAACTCACACCGCTTATCGAATTCGCTTACTTCACAAAACAACATAATGGTGAACTTGTAAAAGCCTCAGGGATATCGAAACAGAGCGGGCACTATGAGGTAGAGGGTGCTAGAGGCAAGGGTGGTGTGTTTAGTCGAAAACAAAACAACACTGTACTTATCAACGTAATTTCGCAAACATATTTAGATCGTAAGATAGGGGTAGGCGGAATCAGTGCGAAATTCATACAATCATTACAATGTATATTACATTCAATGTTGTTGTGGTCATGACACCTGGCGTTCCCGTCAGGAACTACACACACCTGCATTCTGTCAACCAGAAAGTCATCGACGTTTGCCAATTTTACAAACGTGTTTACTCTATTCTACTCGACGACCACAAAAATACTGTCCCATGTGGAAAACATTAATGAAACAACTCATGTGTTTGGCTGTCTTTTTGCCGCTGGTTGTGATGTGAAATATTACACTAGAAACAACAACAGCATTGTTCTTGTCCTCTCGAGTATTTAAGGCAAGACAGACCCACGCGTGTTTGCAAAAAGTCCCGGTGAAACCACACAATTTTTACAACGACAACTGTCACCTAAGATTACTAATCTCAACCAGTTTCCGTATTCACGCCAAGCGATCCACAACAACTGCCGACTGTTCCAAAAATAAAAATAAAAAGCCACACAGTAAAAAGTGCCTTCTTGTTCTATGGAATACTGTCTTTGTACGTCTGCTCCTGTTACTTAAGCCTATTGTCTAGACAAGTGTTGTCTCGTCGACAAAGCAGCATCAGTGTAGGCCGTAATTAAGTGTATTTTCGTTCTAAAAAAAACAATTTTGAAGTAACACTGCTCATGCTCACCAGGTGTCACTCTGTACTTTGTGTCTTCGTTTGTTTCGTGATCAGAGACGGAGACACCGCTGTCGGCGGGGCTGGGTGGAAGTGAGGCTGAAGAGAAACAGAAACAAAAGCATGAATCATCAGGCAAAATAACCAGTTGAGTAGTTCAGCATTGACAGGAGCTTTCTCTGAACACAACTTCATGTGAGGTGGTTGTTTACACAAAAAAGTTTCTTGTTTAATATAATTTGTCAACAACACCACCTCAGCCTGCTCAGTGTGATTACATGTGTCACAGTAGCTCAGTGGTTCAAGAGCTGAGCTACATTTTGACTTAGTAACTTCTACTTTTCAGTGTGTAATTGATTAAGCCCTCTTGTGTGCAATTTGATTTGTTTTGGACACCCATGAGCGGGGCAGGAACACTAGATTTGATGGTGCTTATATGCTAAGTTGATTATTATCGTTACATACTTAATTTGGGAAATTTCAGTCTTTCCTGTTTTTTTGAAGGGCACTAACAGCACATGTTCTCCTATAACTAATATCTAACGTTAGTGTTCTCCTATGACTAATATCTAACGTTAGTGTTCTCCTATAACTAATAGACGGGAGATCAAAGATCACTCGAAACAGGTAAACGTATAACCTTGGTAAATGTATAAAAGGACAACTCTGAAAATAAACTGCTCTTCGTTACCTCTAGACAGAGCTGTTAGAAGTAGAACCTGTCGTAAACTTGTGGGCCTGCACAACTTGTGCTTGATTTACAACATCACTCAGGCCCTTCTGGTTTAGGGCACTGGTTACTGGGGGAGTTCATGGCACAAGTTATGCCTGGAAACGTGCAGCTTCATATGTGGTACACGTACACCAATTGTACAACCTGTGGTACACCAATTGTACAACCTGTGATACCAACTGTACAACCTGTGGTACACCAATTGTACAACCTGTGATACCAACTGTACAACCTGTGGTACACCAATTGTACAACCTGTGGTACCAATTGTACAACCTGTGGTACCAATTGTACAACCTGTGGTACATCAATTGTACAAGCTGGATTAAGTCTTGTGAACAAGCTGCTACTACAAAACCGTCACAAGCAAAAGATATTAGAAATTGGAATTAAATTACAGCTTAACGTCTTCGTGATTCTCACCCAAGTAAAAGGCGGAAGTTGGCTGAGACAGGACAAGGAAATGAAACTCAGTGAATGGATAATTGTAGTCCATTCACAGATAAAACGCTACAAACTTCCTGGTTGTGTATGTAATATGCCAAGCCCCCCACCACTGCCGCTGCGCCAGCTACAGACCCAGGCCAATCAATTGACAACTTCAACACAACACAAGCCATCTGCTACCACCCAGGTACTACAAAGGGATGTAGCACTGAAATAAGATTGCCTGGATCATGGAAGTTAATATGGTCTTATGAATAAAATATCACATTGTTCAACTGATGTAATAATCATCGTTTCTTGTCAGCGTTTCAACCTCAGTCTGTCTGTAATCGAGTGTTGTGAAATACTGCAGTTAGACAGGTTTTGTTACTAGAGGCAATAGCTACTGTTATCTTTTAGGCAGTTCCTCCTGAGAAATCTCTGCCAGACAGAAGACTTACATAAAGGTGTGCATTGACTGAGTGGCTGCAGGTCACTAGGACGACGTGGCCAGCAGGCAATTACTTGCGAAAACATTCTTCAAAGCCAAGCAACCAGATCAGTGATACCAATAGGCAAGCAAATTCAATAGATATCGCCGATCAATTTAGGGGCCTTACTAAATCATGCGTGGCCATGTAAAAATAACAACTGTCGTGCTGGCGTTATGTAGTTGACCACCACGCTTCAGCAGACAATCCGAATGTCCATTGCATGCTTCTCAATGTGTGTTTGTACGATGCCGAGCAACCTGGTAAGGAAATCGACGCATCTCAAAGCCGCTTAGCAACGCAAATATCAAAACTGGCACGGAACCTTTGTGTTTGTTTGCCGTTCAATAACAGCAGTCCACGGGCCAGATTGACACAGACAATGAACCTACGTGGTCACTGCCCACAGCTACAGTTAATTTGTGTACAGCCACCCCATAATTATATAAATATCTAGATGGGCTTATTGTGACCACTGTGAAGGACACAACATGTGATACTGCTTAGGCCCAGTTGTGTGTTACACAGTGGAACTTCACAGAACAACGTGGTCTGGGCAGACGCAGTAATACAATGTCATGATGGGTCGAAACAGTCACAGGTTAACACAAGACACAAATGAAATATATTCACCCCATAACGGTGTCAATAAACTTTAGACTTTGGGCGTCAATTGTTAGATATCCGACAGTAATTTATTTATATCTTTAGTGGGGAAACTATTTCAAAGAAACCCTTTCACCTCCGCCCTTGTTGTAACAGGCACTGGTAAATGCTCATAAATAGCACTCGTGGTAACCCTACACAATGGCAAACTGTTCACAACTTTATACCACGTGCACAATTTAACGTTTTATTACACACGCGTCAGGTTCTCTTTTCAACACTCTCCGGTCCACTTTTTTGTGGCTACATTACATTTTAAATCAAGTTGGGTGGAGAAAACTGACAAAACATTACAAGTACCAAGTATGCTAGTGGGACAAATGAGAATGTCAGAATGCTCTATGAAGTGGACACTCTCAAATTTCTGATACACACAACATAAGGGGTGACAGGGTGCAGAGTGAAGTAAAATCCTTGTCAAATACCCATGTGTGACATTCATACTTCAACAGATTACAAGTAGAATTCACTTGAGGAACCTTCCTTCTACATAACCAAATCATGTTCCCAAATATTAGATCTTTATGCAGCGTAGTGATATTGTGGCTTACTTTATTTATTTCGGATTTTTTGAATATACACACTTCTACACATTATGTCTAACCTAACCTAAAAGATTAAATCCAACTGTACTTATCTGCTTTAATTCCTGCTAATCTCGTTAGTCAACAGCTAAACAAACACAAACTTTGACAAACAAAAAGGAAGTTTGACAAACAAAATGGAAGTCCTTTAGCCAAATAATAAAGGAAATTCAAAGTCAC
>JAODUO010005803.1:0-17951 GCA_025642075.2 Ridgeia piscesae
AAGTACTGGCCAGTCGGACACGTAAATTTTTGTATTGCAAATTATCACCTCTAACACCATAGAGTGTTTATAATATATCCGTTTAACTGGTTTTTTTTGAAAAATTTGCCTTTGTGACACCTGCATTAGCACAATATGTAATTTTGGAAAGCAGCTTTAGGAATATTAAACGTCATGTAATACATGTGGAAAAACAATTACATCTTAAATTCAACATTTAAAATGAGGACGACTATTCACAATCATCAACCTAGAAACAAAATCTGCATAATCACATATGGTAGCAATTCCATTCCGACTCGTATCACAGAAATGTTTTTAATACGACTTCGTTGAATTGAATGAGACAGTGATGAGTGATACAAAATTAAAATTTTATGAATCGCTTATGGACAAATTTCTTTGGTTATAACAGGATGTTTTGATTAATGTGTCTGACTCGGGTGTTGGCCAGTGTATTAGTAGTCTAGTCTTTGTGCATTAATTTGCAACAGGCTGCAAGCTTCCTAGAGTAGATCGGGTCTGCCAGGAAGTAGAGTGTAAAGTGCTTTGAGCAGCCGTAAGGACTGGATACTACACTTTGTAAGACAGTATCTTTACCTGTCCAAATTAATGTATATTAACAAAGTTCCGCTGAGATCAAACATTAGGTGAAACATGACGTAACCAAAAGTAGTCACTTCCTTCACCAACCAACCCACAGAGGTTCCCCAAGAAAACAATTCCACACACAATTTATGAAATAAGTTAAGGAGTTTTATTTTCATTGTTAGTTAAGTTGTATATTAATATTTATATAATAATATTATATTAAGTACAGTTGCCTCTATAAACATATGACATGCATGTTGTCTGGGTAAACCCGTTTGATTCGTGCCCATCATAAAACTGAAGTAGGAAAGTGTGATCTACCAGGTACTAGCTTAATGGCGTCACTGACAGTTATATGTGGCTTGTAGAAAATAATATCGCTAACGTAATCCCTCGGAAATGTGTTTTTCCAAACCTTAATTTAAACCCTTCAGTTTGTTAATTGTTAAATACTGATTAATTCATTAATGATCATGAATTACAGTTGACTAAACGCCAGCACATCAAATAACTCACTGATCATGTGACACTTTATGTAGTCATGTGACATGTTTCTGAGAGGCAACCATACTTGGCTGGGTTTTGCGACAACGCCAGCCACATATATACACACCCATTCGGTCGTATGGAGTTATTCCCGGCGCCATCTAGTGTGGCGGAACGACAACATTGCACCGCTGTCGCTCGGTGTGTCTGTGTACACATGACACGCGAGACGAGTTTATAAAACGGTAGTCACGCTGGCCGCCGACGTCCGTATTGCATAATGCCTGGCTGCTCTCTAGTAGTGGAGAACCACATGTATACAGGGGACACAATTACGCTACACACCGCATGTAAAGCAACATTCACAGTCGACGGCCACATGGGGGTGCCACTTGTTCCGTTACACAGTAACCGTAGAACGTGAGCCGCTTTGAAGTATGTACAATTATTAATCTAATTCCCTACCGAGTACGCTACGTTTTGAACCCGCCGATGGCCCCTACATCAGTTGATACGATATGGACACATCGTGCAGCTCCTAACATGTTTCACATGATTTCCGCATCCGATCCTTAACAACATTCATAGCCATCATGTGACATTTTCTCCCATGCTGCATGTGAATATAATGACAATAATTATTACACGTCAAATTAGTCTTGGTGAATTGATCGACCCCCACGTTAATAATAAGAAAAAAATGCTATCGTGAGGGGGGGCTGCTTTTTGCATACGGTCAACAGATGTGTCTGACCGACTGGCTGCCCGGTGCAGCGTCAGAATACTTTGTGCAGTCGAACACAAAACAAAAACTACACATGCGACAAGACGAAGCTACACACAATGCGAGAGAGTCTATGGCATAATCGTTGGCACGGTTCTCCAAGTACTGTAGCAGTGCCGAACATCTGCCGAAGGTCGCAGATGACAACAGATGCTGCGTTCTGTCTGGTCGTTATTGCTGGTGTCCCGTTTTGGCTTCACTGGTGATAGAAAGTAATAGTAGTAATATAACATGTAGTAGCACCCTTGAGAAGACTCTGTGTCCTTGACACAAAGTGTCGTGTGTTTACGACTGATTCTATCCGCCTGACAACAAAGATGCTTGCTACTTCACTGACGATAACGCTGTTTTTTGTGGGCCCCAAATTGCAGGAACATGTCCCATTCATGTGCTAATTGCTGGTTGATGTCGTCATGGCAACAGCTACGATCGCATAACGTCCGTGGGAAGCTTGCGATCCTAACATCGACGAGACAACATCATGTCTTTCTGCTCTCACACTGGGACAACATCAACTGAATCGGAGCCCGTCTCATGCCAGCCGCAGTGGTAGATGTTAATTAATATCATCATGCGAGACATGCACTCACTCAGTCTACCCGTCTATGTGACCAGAATTAATTAATATACACTGAAAATATGAAACACCTTCGGCGCTAGTCAAAGTTTCCTACCACTGATTGTTGCTGCAGTGACAGTGACTGTCTAAGCTGCCCCACACCCCAGTGGTTCTCGTACTTTCTGGAGAAGGGCAAATATTCACATTTGTTCCTAGAAGGTCTGTTTCACACACCTTGAATGTCACCAGGTCGCATCCTTTCATTTAGGGAAAGGCCTGAAAGTATCTTTGCTATGCAATAAATGACGACGTTCAGTGACGTAGTGACAACATTGTCAATGACATACTGACACTGACATGTTAACATCGACACTGTCGACCGAGTGTCACACACACACACACACACACCATTCCACTGCGTAGACATGCCCTTGTTGCTCCACTGAGGAACGACACAAGTTTCTCGACGCCAACTGATATCGATGCTACGAATCCGCCCACAACCAGGTGGCGTCTGCCGACGACGACGCCACCGACGACGACGGTGCACTGGTGCTCAGGTCATTCTCGGCGCTGTCATCCGCCGCACCCAGTAATAACTTGCCCTCTTTCCCACGGCCCGAAGTGTAGTCCTTCGTGCGGAACTTCTTTCGCCATGAGGGCGCCCGCTTCAATTTGTTACTCCGATCACCCTGGCAACAGAACCAAGAACTAAGTTCGAGCACAAAAGATCTAACACCAGGGGGCGCCAGTACCACAGAGACAATGAGCTCATAAGGAAAATCCATCTTTAGACACAATTGAATGTGAAATATAAGGATCATTTTCAACATGTATCACATAGGCAGTTTTTGGTACACCAGATTAGTTACAGAGCAAAACTTGTTTTAAAGAGCAAAACCGAACTTATGAGCTCATAAGAATTCAGTGAAACTCTTCTCTGGTCACCCACTGTTTGGACTAGACAAAGCAATTGCTACTGAAACTTGTATGTGTTTAAACTACAAATGATTAACATCTATGTACGCTGGCATTATAAACTGGTTTGAAATATCTAATGAAATTTCAATTGATTAATATTTACATTAGCTGTATTTTTTAAGTGTAAAATTATTAACATTACTTGTCCACCTGGATATGAAATTTTGAAAATGATGAAATATTCATTTATAAACTGGTGATGAAATATCTGAATAAATTACTATATTAAAATGTTTAAAAAACAGCAGGAATGTAATTTTGATCATACACACGGCTAGATTGAATTTTGATATGCAGTTCTAGTCTACATACAGGAAACTACACTGAAGGGAACACTTCTGACAGAGGGAATACTACCTATGTGACTACGCTACATCACTAGTGACCACACACAGGAAGTAATGCTATTCTGATCGCCCAACAACGAGACAACTTGGAGGGCGTAAGATATATACGAAGGCGAAGTGGATCCGCTGCAGGTCAGTTTTCTCAATTCTTTGTCGTTTTCTTACTCGCCGTCTATAGCTGCTCGTCATTGATACCCTTACTATTAAATCGCTTCACTGTTGTTGTAGTAAACGGCCACGATGACATCGAGATGTGGACTATAGGCCCAAACTATATGACGCGCGCGATACGGCCATCGGATTGGAACTCGAAGAAGAGGCTTTCATGTTGAACGTCGGTCGCAAGGGAAGAGACGTCGGATTCAATTCAGGTTATTGAAGCGGCTGCCGAACTGACGTTACAGTGACTTTATTCACAATTATCGGACGTTAATTGTTAGGGTGTTATAGGGTGTAGATCGGTGTAATTTATTTTCGGTAACCATGGTCGGGAGGAGAGTAAACTCCTTTCGCTGTTGAAGCATTGGGAAATCAGACTTCCTCCTCCCCCGAAAGGGGTTGGAGGTTCGCCGGCTTGCAGATTCCTTCCATGGCTTACCCGCCGTCTTCAACTGTCAGTTATTTTAACCAGATATGTTTCATATCTAATCTAAATGACTGGTTGATTGTTGACGGTGTCTTTTTCGTCATTCGATGTATCATTTAGTTAAGTAATAAAGCTGAAAAAATGAAACCTATTGTTTCTTTCGAAGCGTTGTTTAGTCGAACGAAGCCTATATGGACCTACAGATAGTAGACAGGAGCGAAATGACGACTGCCAAAATGCACCGTGACCACAATTATACAGGTCTAGATCTTCACGCAACCTACACTGAGTTTTGCTAAAATTCGACCCGTTCAGATGTATGTACGTATTAAGCAATACGACAGTTCACCGTGAATCCTGGTCCAATCGTTATAGTTAGCACCGCGAAGTTCGAGAACACATCAGGTCTGGTAGTAACACAATATTTCGGGGAGGGGTGAGAGAACAATCGGATCAATCGAGTTCAAAGAACAACGACTGCAGTTATTTGTTACTAGTGCAACAAAGATGTACGCTAGACAGAATAACGAGCACGACTGCTTGGACTATGGTTATGCATCTTTGGACGGATTAGGCTCGCCTATCCAACTGTCGGTCGGCTGCGGAACTACGTCGAGAAGATAGACTGGTGATTTAACGGCGTTTGAATGCTATCCGTCTGGGCTACGCAATACATTTTTATATTTTTATGTTAATGTAAGTTTAATGTTGAATAATTTTATAATACAACATTTTCTTATAAAAAAGTATACTTATTTAATTTGTTATTTCAAATTCGGCCAATCAGCATCTCTATCCTAATCAGGGGTAAGGCCGCCCTGACCGTTACAACTGCAGCCCATTAATTTCCCATGCAGAATTGAGGGGCTTAAAAGTGCAGCCGGTGTGGTGGTCCCAGATTCGACCAATCTAGGATTCGTCTAAACGCATATCGCGCATGCGCGCGCATGCGCAATGATCGCCTTTATCTGTTCTGACGCGCTCTGACGTAGTGGCAACGGCATACGTCATGCCCGGGCCGAGATTTGACTAAATAACACAACACGTTCGAATGAGTGAAAAAGATCACATAAGTTAATCCATTTTTATTTAAGATGTGCGTGATAACAATATTATTTCAATACTTTATGTATTACTAACGGAAACTATGTTAGTAACAAAGGCGAATCCTGACTCGGTACGAATCTGGGACCGCTACCGTCGCGGTCCCAGATTCGTACGAATCCTGGACTGGTCGAATATGGGACCACCACACCGCCACGAACCTGGGTAACCGAGGCTACGCCGACCATAGCGATCTAAAGTGTAGCGTGGTACTCTCAGGAGACGGCTTTCGGCGGAGCGAAGCTGGCGACTCGGCGTGTATTCCGTAATCAAGTCAGCGATGTATTCGGGCGCTAGGTCGTGTATCGATGGGAAGGTCAAAACCAGTATCTTTGTATGTTATGCGCCATGGAACCGGCAGCCAGTGTAGCGCTATCAACACTGGCGTGATGTGGAGATGGTCTCGGCGCCGATGCTGGGTAATTACACGCGCCGCCGAATTTTGCACTCGTTGCAGTTTCTGCAACATACCCGATAATCTACAATACGTTATGAGATGAACCAGCATAAAAGCACACAGCCAGTGAAGGTGATATTTTCCCAAAACACACTGCAGAGGGCACTAAGTTCGTATGGGGTAATATTAGTTGTCGTAATCTGGGCGATTGGTTACTACGTGACATCATGTCTTATGCCATAGCAAAGGCACTTGGCGGTCTACACACAACTACAGAAAGGCACGTCGGCGTATATTGCAGCCAACCCATAGAAAACAATCCACTACGTTTCGATAGTATTTGCCTGTTGTTCGCTGCAGAGCCGACCCAATATGGCCAAATGTTGTTAATTGTGGAACGTAACCCAATCTAGTAACACGACAACATACACTACACGACTACACGCACGACCTCTAACATGATACCCAGTATCTATTGTTGACTATTGATATTGGTTACCTCGTTCTGGCATCAGGGTGACATACTTGTTGCCGTCTTCTTTCAAGGAGCGTCACTGATCAGGTAAGCAAGGAAGTGTCCAGGAATTCGGTGGGTGGCAACATCTTCCTTTATACTCTCACCGCACACAATCGTGACAATGTTTGTAGATATTAAACAAATCATTACAAGTTATCACACTTTTAAAGACTCAATCACTCAATTTCACATAAACATTCACGCACACACACACACGCACGCACGCACGCACGCACGCACACACCCCACACACATACGCACATAAAACACATCACGCACACACACACACACACACACACCACACACACACACACACACACACTCCACACACCACACACACAACACAACACAAAACACACACACACACACACACACACACACACACACAACACACACACACACACACACATCACGCACTCATACACACACATCACGCACACACACTCGCACACACACTCGCACACACACTCGCACACACACACACACCACACACACACACACACACAACACACGCACGCACGCACGCACACACAAACATCTAGGAAATTTGAGTCATGTTGGTTTGCGAATTAGCCAGAGTAAGACAACAATTCATGACCCTGACTGTGAACATGCCATGCAGCCTCGGTGACCACTGACAACAAGAACCTTCACTAGCACTGAAACATTCGCTCGTACCTTGGAAGTGTCGTATTATGCAAGATGGAGAACAAGGTATAGCAATCCGCAACAGACCAAATAAGGCAAGGAATAACTTTATGAGCCGATACTTTATTGGAGTTTGGAGATCAATCAGCCCAGTACAGTACAGTAGGCCTACAGTACTGTACAGTACAACACAGTACTGTAAAGTACTGTACTGTACAGTACTATACAGTGCTGTATTGTTAAAAAGGAAAACTCTCAGCTCACGAGTTTTGTGAGCATTGACGATCAACGTTGCTGTATGGGGCGGAGAGCCAGAGAATAACAGACGTAGAAAACCTACTCAGACAGTTCATCTTTCACGCGGCCAACATGCGTCAGAATAATAATCAGCGCGCGCATGCACGCACACACACAACCCCACAAAATAACCCCCGCCCCCGGGGCCCCCAAAAAACCCACCCCACCCCCACACACACACACACACACACACACACACACACACACACCGCTGCAGCTCTTTGCTTGGGTAGATATTGCTCTGCGTTTTTGGCTGCCATGGCGGCGATTGGCTCCGAGACCGAATTTGAAATAAAAATAAAGATACCCGTTTTATCAGGCAGATAATAATTGAATAAAAAACTATTCTAAATTAAACTAATACTGAGACTTGTCACACATCAAAAATAAAAATAAAATATTTTTTTCATCTCAGTTTTTATTTTTGTGTATCAATATTTTATAACTGAGTTTCGTAATCAAAAGCATATAACGTATACTATACAATATTGGTTATTACAATACATGTAACCATAATGTGAATTAATCCAAAACAACCATATGCCGTCTGACGGCTTCGAGCAGGATATTATACTACATGTCATAAATAATATGCCGAGCATGTTTACGAGACTTTGGGCTCATGACACAGTTAACTTTCCCATTGGCCACCATGTTAGCGTTTTGTAGGATTATAAGGAAACCAGACGCGGAAAATTCTACAAATTATTGCCTGTTGTTATCCCCCCTTTCATCTTTTTTTTTAGTGAAAAAATGCTGGGTCAAGGTTGGGGTTTTTTTAAAATTTCCCTTTTTTCTTTTGTAAAACCTATTTTATGAAAAACGTTCAAAATATTTAAAAATTTATCACAAAAATAAAAAAGAGTGAAAAAAAAATTTTTTTTTTGAGGTACCCAAAAGTTTTAATTTAAAAATTTTTTAAAAGCCCAAAAATTCCCTTTTTTTTTTTCAAACCCCTTCCAAAAACAACAAAATAAACAAAAACTGCACTTTTTTTTTTTTTGCCGCCCGGTGGGTTTGGGTCTTTTTTTATGGGGGAATTTTTTTGGCCCTTTCCCCCGGGGAAAAAACGGAAGGTTTTTTACTTGTTATTCCTGGTTGCCCCCCAGCAAGGTGTAAGACAAAAACCCGGGGCGAATTTTCCTTTTTAACAATACAGCCTTTGCGAAGACGCTTTCAATTTTTGGGAGCGTCGACCACAGTTGGGGGAGTCTCCAAAAAAAAAGAGGTCAAAAAATTTTTCCCGCCTTTTTTGGCTTTAGAATTTTTCTCCATCTTGCTAATCGCCTTCCAAAAGCGAACGGTGGAATTTTTTTGGTTTGGCCCGGGCGAAAAACAAATTTCTTTTTGTATTGACTTCGTGTAAAAAGCGGTAGGGGGGTTTGTTGGGGTTTTGGGGGTTTTTTAAAAAGGGGAATTTTGCTGTTTTATTAAGGGTTTGGGGTTTTTTTTTGGTTTGTTTTTTTTTTTATTTATTATTTTTAGGGGGGAGGGTGTTAAATTTTTTGGGGGGTTTTTCGGGGGGGTTTGGTTTGTTTCCTTGGATGCATTTAGTGATTTATCAAAAAATTGTAAATTCGTCTGTTTTTTAAAAAATCTACAAAAGTACATTTTGGGGGGGGAAATGGAAAGTTAACCGTTCCTGGAAGCCCACAGTCCCCCTTTAAAAAGCGGCAAAATATGTTATGGAAAATTATTAGTAAAAATAAAACTGGGTTTTGAAGGCCGTTAGCGGATTTTGGTTGTTTTTGGGATTAAAATTCAAAATTTGGAATTGGGGGGTTTGAAACAAAGGAAAAATATCGTTAACAATACAGCACTGTATAGTACTGTACAGTACAGTACTTTACAGTACTGTGTTGTACTGTACAGTACTGTAGGCCTACTGTACTGTACTGGGCTGATTGATCTCCAAACTCCAATAAAGTATCGGCTCATAAAGTTATTCCTTGCCTTATTTGGTCTGTTGCGGATTGCTATACCTTGTTCTCCATCTTGCATAATACGACACTTCCAAGGTACGAGCGAATGTTTCAGTGCTAGTGAAGGTTCTTGTTGTCAGTGGTCACCGAGGCTGCATGGCATGTTCACAGTCAGGGTCATGAATTGTTGTCTTACTCTGGCTAATTCGCAAACCAACATGACTCAAATTTCCTAGATGTTTGTGTGTGCGTGCGTGCGTGCGTGTGTGGAGTGTGTGTGTGTGTGTGTGTGTGTGTGTGTGTGTGTGTGTGCGTAGTGTGTGTGTTCGAGTGTGTGTGCGAGTGTGTGTGCGTGATGTGTGTGTTGTGTGGTGTATGGTGTGTGTTGTGTGTGTGTGTGTGTGTGTGTGTGTGTGTTGTGTGTTGTGTGTGTGTGTGTGTGTGTGTGTGTGTGTGTGTGTGTGTGTGTGTGTGTGTGTGTGTGTGTGTGCGAGTGTGTGTGCGTGATGTGTGTGCGTGATGTGTGTGTATGAGTGCGTGATGTGTGTGGGGGGTGTGGTGCGTGCGTGCGTGCGTGCGTGCGTGCGTGCGTGCGTGCGTGCGTGCGTGCGTGTGTGTGCGTGAATGTATTATGTGAAACATTGAGTGATTGAGTCATTAAAAAGTGTGATAACATTCGTACAATGATTTGTTTAAATACATCTACAAACATTGTCACGATTGTGTGCGGTGAGAGTATAAAGGAAGATGTTGCCACCCACCGAATTCCTGGACACTTCCTTGCTTACCTGATCAGTGACGCTCCTTGAAAGAAGACGGCAACAAGTATGTCACCCTGATGCCAGAACGAGGTAACCAATATCAATAGTCAACAATAGATACTGGGTATCATGTTAGAGGTCGTGCGTGTAGTCGTGTAGTGTATGTTGTCGTGTTACTAGATTGGGTTACGTTCCACAATTAACAACATTTGGCCATATTGGGTCGGCTCTGCAGCGAACAACAGGCAAATACTATCGAAACGTAGTGGATTGTTTTCTATGGGTTGGCTGCAATATACGCCGACGTGCCTTTCTGTAGTTGTGTGTAGACCGCCAAGTGCCTTTGCTATGGCATAAGACATGATGTCACGTAGTAACCAATCGCCCAGATTACGACAACTAATATTACCCCATACGAACTTAGTGCCCTCTGCAGTGTGTTTTGGGAAAATATCACCTTCACTGGCTGTGTGCTTTTATGCTGGTTCATCTCATAACGTATTGTAGATTATCGGGTATGTTGCAGAAACTGCAACGAGTGCAAAATTCGGCGGCGCGTGTAATTACCCAGCATCGGCGCCGAGACCATCTCCACATCACGCCAGTGTTGATAGCGCTACACTGGCTGCCGGTTCCATGGCGCATAACATACAAGATACTGGTTTTGACCTTCCCATCGATACACGACCTAGCGCCCGAATACATCGCTGACTTGATTACGGAATACACGCCGAGTCGCCAGCTTCGCTCCGCCGAAAGCCGTCTCCTGAGAGTACCACGCTACACTTTAGATCGCTATGGTCGGCGTAGCCTCGGTTACCCAGGTTCGTGGCGGTGTGGTGGTCCCATATTCGACCAGTCCAGGATTCGTACGAATCTGGGACCGCGACGGTAGCGGTCCCAGATTCGTACCGAGTCAGGATTCGCCTTTGTTACTAACATAGTTTCCGTTAGTAATACATAAAGTATTGAAATAATATTGTTATCACGCACATCTTAAATAAAAATGGATTAACTTATGTGATCTTTTTCACTCATTCGAACGTGTTGTGTTATTTAGTCAAATCTCGGCCCGGGCATGACGTATGCCGTTGCCACTACGTCAGAGCGCGTCAGAACAGATAAAGGCGATCATTGCGCATGCGCGCGCATGCGCGATATGCGTTTAGACGAATCCTAGATTGGTCGAATCTGGGACCACCACACCGGCTGCACTTTTAAGCCCCTCAATTCTGCATGGGAAATTAATGGGCTGCAGTTGTAACGGTCAGGGCGGCCTTACCCCTGATTAGGATAGAGATGCTGATTGGCCGAATTTGAAATAACAAATTAAATAAGTATACTTTTTTATAAGAAAATGTTGTATTATAAAATTATTCAACATTAAACTTACATTAACATAAAAATATAAAAATGTATTGCGTAGCCCAGACGGATAGCATTCAAACGCCGTTAAATCACCAGTCTATCTTCTCGACGTAGTTCCGCAGCCGACCGACCGACAGTTGGATAGGCGAGCCTAATCCGTCCAAAGATGCATAACCATAGTCCAAGCAGTCGTGCTCGTTATTCTGTCTAGCGTACATCTTTGTTGCACTAGTAACAAATAACTGCAGTCGTTGTTCTTTGAACTCGATTGATCCGATTGTTCTCTCACCCCTCCCCGAAATATTGTGTTACTACCAGACCTGATGTGTTCTCGAACTTCGCGGTGCTAACTATAACGATTGGACCAGGATTCACGGTGAACTGTCGTATTGCTTAATACGTACATACATCTGAACGGGTCGAATTTTAGCAAAACTCAGTGTAGGTTGCGTGAAGATCTAGACCTGTATAATTGTGGTCACGGTGCATTTTGGCAGTCGTCATTTCGCTCCTGTCTACTATCTGTAGGTCCATATAGGCTTCGTTCGACTAAACAACGCTTCGAAAGAAACAATAGGTGTACCATTTGTTTCATTTTTTCAGCTTTATTACTTAACTAAATGATACATCGAATGACGAAAAAGACACCGTCAACAATCAACCAGTCATTTAGATTAGATATGAAACATATCTGGTTAAAATAACTGACAGTTGAAGACGGCGGGTAAGCCATGGAAGGAATCTGCAAGCCGGCGAACCTCCAACCCCTTTCGGGGAGGAGGAAGTCTGATTTCCCAATGCTTCAACAGCGAAAGGAGTTTACTCTCCTCCCGACCATGGTTACCGAAAATAAATTACACCGATCTACACCCTATAACACCCTAACAATTAACGTCCGATAATTGTGAATAAAGTCACTGTAACGTCAGTTCGGCAGCCGCTTCAATAACCTGAATTGAATCCGACGTCTCTTCCCTTGCGACCGACGTTCAACATGAAAGCCTCTTCTTCGAGTTCCAATCCGATGGCCGTATCGCGCGCGTCATATAGTTTGGGCCTATAGTCCACATCTCGATGTCATCGTGGCCGTTTACTACAACAACAGTGAAGCGATTTAATAGTAAGGGTATCAATGACGAGCAGCTATAGACGGCGAGTAAGAAAACGACAAACGAATTGAGAAAACTGACCTGCAGCGGATCCACTTCGCCTTCGTATATATCTTACGCCCTCCAAGTTGTCTCGTTGTTGGGCGATCAGAATAGCATTACTTCCTGTGTGTGGTCACTAGTGATGTAGCGTAGTCACATAGGTAGTATTCCCTCTGTCAGAAGTGTTCCCTTCAGTGTAGTTTCCTGTATGTAGACTAGAACTGCATATCAAAATTCAATCTAGCCGTGTGTATGATCAAAATTACATTCCTGCTGTTTTTTAAACATTTTAATATAGTAATTTATTCAGATATTTCATCACCAGTTTATAAATGAATATTTCATCATTTTCAAAATTTCATATCCAGGTGGACAAGTAATGTTAATAATTTTACACTTAAAAAATACAGCTAATGTAAATATTAATCAATTGAAATTTCATTAGATATTTCAAACCAGTTTATAATGCCAGCGTACATAGATGTTAATCATTTGATAGTTTAAACACATACAAGTTTCAGTAGCAATTGCTTTGTCTAGTCCAAACAGTGGGTGACCAGAGAAGAGTTTCACTGATATTCTTATGAGCTCATAAGTTCGGTTTTGCTCTTTAAAACAAGTTTTGCTCTGTAACTAATCTGGTGTACCAAAAACTGCCTATGTGATACATGTTGAAAATGATCCTTATATTTCACATTCAATTGTGTCTAAAGATGGATTTTCCTTATGAGCTCATTGTCTCTGTGGTACTGGCGCCCCCTGGTGTTAGATCTTTTGTGCTCGAACTTAGTTCTTGGTTCTGTTGCCAGGGTGATCGGAGTAACAAATTGAAGCGGGCGCCCTCATGGCGAAAGAAGTTCCGCACGAAGGACTACACTTCGGGCCGTGGGAAAGAGGGCAAGTTATTACTGGGTGCGGCGGATGACAGCGCCGAGAATGACCTGAGCACCAGTGCACCGTCGTCGTCGGTGGCGTCGTCGTCGGCAGACGCCACCTGGTTGTGGGCGGATTCGTAGCATCGATATCAGTTGGCGTCGAGAAACTTGTGTCGTTCCTCAGTGGAGCAACAAGGGCATGTCTACGCAGTGGAATGGTGTGTGTGTGTGTGTGTGTGTGTGACACTCGGTCGACAGTGTCGATGTTAATATGTCAGTATGTCAGTGACAAAGTTGTCACTACGTCACTGAACGTCGTCATTTATTGCATAGCAAAGATACTGTTCAGGCCTTTCCCTAAATGAAAGGATGCGACCTGGTGACATTCAAGGTGTGTGAAACAGACCTTCTAGGAACAAATGTGAATATTTGCCCTTCTCCAGAAAGTACGAGAACCACTGGGGTGTGGGGCAGCTTAGACAGTCACTGTCACTGCAGCAACAATCAGTGGTAGGAAACTTTGACTAGCGCCGAAGGTGTTTCATATTTTCAGTGTATATTAATTAATTCTGGTCACATAGACGGGTAGACTGAGTGAGTGCATGTCTCGCATGATGATATTAATTAACATCTACCACTGCGGCTGGCATGAGACGGGCTCCCGATTCAGTTGATGTTGTCCCAGTGTGAGAGCAGAAAGACATGATGTTGTCTCGTCGATGTTAGGATCGCAAGCTTCCCACGAACGTTATGCGATCGTAGCTGTTGCCATGACGACATCAACCAGCAATTAGCACATGAATGGGACATGTTCCTGCAATTTGGGGCCCACAAAAAACAGCATTATCGTCAGTGAACGTAGCAAGCATCTTTGTTGTCAGGCGGATAGAATCAGTCGTAAACACACGACACTTTGTGTCAAGGACACAGAGTCTTCTCAAGGGTGCTACTACATGTTATATTACTACTATTACTTTCTATCACCAGTGAAGCCAAAACGGGACACCAGCAATAACGACCAGACAGAACGCAGCATCTGTTGTCATCTGCGACCTTCGGCAGATGTTCGGCACTGCTACAGTACTTGGAGAACCGTGCCAACGATTATGCCATAGACTCTCTCGCATTGTGTGTAGCTTCGTCTTGTCGCATGTGTAGTTTTTGTTTTGTGTTCGACTGCACAAAGTATTCTGACGCTGCACCGGGCAGCCAGTCGGTCAGACACATCTGTTGACCGTATGCAAAAAGCAGCCCCCCCTCACGATAGCATTTTTTTCTTATTATTAACGTGGGGGTCGATCAATTCACCAAGACTAATTTGACGTGTAATAATTATTGTCATTATATTCACATGCAGCATGGGAGAAAATGTCACATGATGGCTATGAATGTTGTTAAGGATCGGATGCGGAAATCATGTGAAACATGTTAGGAGCATGCACGATGTGTCCATATCGTATCAACTGATGTAGGGGCCATCGGCGGGTTCAAAACGTAGCGTACTCGGTAGGGAATTAGATTAATTAATTGTACATACTTCAAAGCGGCTCACGTTCTACGGTTACTGTGTAACGGAACAAGTGGCACCCCCATGTGGCCGTCGACTGTGAATGTTGCTTTACATGCGGTGTGTAGCGTAATTGTGTCCCCTGTATACATGTGGTTCTCCACTACTAGAGAGCAGCCAGGCATTATGCAATACGGACGTCGGCGGCCAGCGTGACTACCGTTTTATAAACTCGTCTCGCGTGTCATGTGTACACAGACACACCGAGCGACAGCGGTGCAATGTTGTCGTTCCGCCACACTAGATGGCGCCGGGAATAACTCCATACGACCGAATGGGTGTGTATATATGTGGCTGGCGTTGTCGCAAAACCCAGCCAAGTATGGTTGCCTCTCAGAAACATGTCACATGACTACATAAAGTGTCACATGATCAGTGAGTTATTTGTATGTGCTGGCGTTTAGTCAACTGTAATTCATGATCATTAATGAATTAATCAGTATTTAACAATTAACAAACTGAAGGGTTTAAATTAAGGTTTGGAAAAACACATTTCCGAGGGATTACGTTAGCGATATTATTTTCTACAAGCCACATATAACTGTCAGTGACGCCATTAAGCTAGTACCTGGTAGATCACACTTTCCTACTTCATGTTTTATGATGGGCACGAATCAAACGGGTTTACCCAGACAACATGCATGTCATATGTTTATAGAGGCAACTGTACTTAATATAATATTATTATATAAATATTAATATACAACTTAACTAACAATGAAAATAAAACTCCTTAACTTATTTCATAAATTGTGTGTGGAATTGTTTTCTTGGGGAACCTGTGTGGGTTGGTTGGTGAAGGAAGTGACTACTCTGGTTACGTCATGTTTCACCTAATGTTTGATCTCAGCGGAACTTTGTTAATATACATTAATTTGGACAGGTAAAGATACTGTCTTACAAAGTGTAGTATCCAGTCCTTACGGCTGCTCAAAGCACTTTACACTCTACTTCCTGGCAGACCCGATCTACTCTAGGAAGCTTGCAGCCGTGTTGCAAATTAATGCACAAAGACTAGACTACTAATACACTGGCCAACACCCGAGTCAGACACATTAATCAAAACATCCTGTTATAACCAAAGAAATTTGTCCATAAGCGATTCATAAAATTTTAATTTTGTATCACTCATCACTGTCTCATTCAATTCAACGAAGTCGTATTAAAAACATTTCTGTGATACGAGTCGGAATGGAATTGCTACCATATGTGATTATGCAGATTTTGTTTCTAGGTTGATGATTGTGAATAGTCGTCCTCATTTTAAATGTTGAATTTAAGATGTAATTGTTTTTCCACATGTATTACATGACGTTTAATATTCCTAAAGCTGCTTTCCAAAATTACATATTGTGCTAATGCAGGTGTCACATATTAGTGCAAATTTTTCACAAGACCAGAAAACCAGTTGACACAACAGCAAATGACAAAATATTATCTTAGTTAAACGGATATATATAAACACTCTATGGTGTTAGAGGTGATAATTTGCAATACATAATTATTTACGTGTCCGACTGGCCAGTACTTGCCTATACATACACTAGGAAACAAGAGTTCATATTAATGAGATTTCTCTGATCAAACACTATTGTCTAACCCAGCAGAAAGAGAGACAAGAAATGTGTTTGTACAAAGAGGAACTGATGGGAAAATACAGGGCAATACAAAACTGATACAAATACTCTAAAATAACTTTTTCTCAACCCCTTCAGTTCCAGTGCTTCTACGTCACCTTATTCCTCTTGGAGGGTTTTTTCCCCCACCCCTCCCACGCGTCCCATTCCAAGTCTCCCTATTCCCATTCATCTTCCCCGCTAGTGAAAAGTCCTGTCTTCCCTACCGCACTTTCCCAGGGCAGCGTATCAGTCGATACAGAAGAAATAGTTCTGTTCGCTCCTGTCGTTGTTCGCAACCACATCCACCGTTCGCTTTGACGGCAGAGTTAGGCCAGTAGGTGGAGCCACTTCTAGTTCTAGCGAGGACTGACTCTTCTCTATCGGAGACTGCAACTGTGTCGACGCTACGCATGAAGCGTCTTTCGCAGAGGCTGGTGATTGGTGAAAAAGTTGTGCAATTCGTCTCGGTTTGTCTACACTTCGCTGAGACAACAGGGCTCATGACACAGTTAGACTTCCTGTTTGGTTACCGATGACACATAGTCCCATATATTTTTTTATTTTGATTTTTTTCAACATTCACCTGCTGTGACATAAGTGCATTTGTGCAGTCTGATTTCCAGGTGTGATTGTGGAAGCTGTTGACAGTGAAATGGTGAATTTTTAGCTGATTTTATTAAGCGGATGGGTACCTGGCAGTGATTTGGCTTGTTGACACCTCTGTTGTATTACTGCCTGCATTCATTTGTAAATAGTGACGGGTGTCATACATAGCGGCACTTTACGAGAGAACGAAATATTGGAATTTGACTACACTTGACCAGCATGTCACTGAGATGATGATAACAACAGGCAATAATTTTTAGAATTTTCCTGCGTCTGGTTTCCTTATAATCCTACAAAACGCTAACATGGTGGCCAATGGGAAAGTTAACTGTGTCATGAGCCCAACAGTCTCGTGAAACATGCTCGGCATATTATGTTATGACTTATGTAGTACTAATATCACTGCTCGAAGCCGTCAGACGGCATATGGTTGTTTTGGATTAATTCACATTATGGTTACATGTATTGTAATAACCAATATTGTATAGTATACGTTATATGCTTTTGATTACGAAACTCAGTTATAAAATATTGATACACAAAAATAAAAACTGAGATGAAAAAAATATTTTATTTTTATTTTTGATGTGTGACAAGTCTCAGTATTAGTTTAATTTAGAATAGTTTTTTATTCAATTATTATCTGCCTGATAAAACGGGTATCTTTATTTTTATTTCAAATTCGGTCTCGGAGCCAATCGCCGCCATGGCAGCCAAAAACGCAGAGCAATATCTACCCAAGCAAAGAGCTGCAGCGGTGTGTGTGTGTGTGTGGTGGTGGTGTT
>JAODUO010005806.1:0-15170 GCA_025642075.2 Ridgeia piscesae
ATTTTAAGTTATTATATGTATATGTATATGTATATGTATTACTGTCTAGATTTTTAACGGCTAAAATATATAACTATGATGAGTAAACATTAAAAGCGAGTTTAAAGTGATGTGTTTTAAGGGAGATTTTAATTTGTTCGTGCACTATTTCAGTCACGGATCTTCCGGCAACGCATTCCATTGGCTCGGTCCTGCGCACGAGAAAGACCGAAGGCCGTATCTCTCAAGGTTGTGCCGCGGTATATTCAGTTGACCGGAGTGTGCGGCGTAACGCGGCTCGATGTGGAAATCAATGACGCAAGGCAGGCCGGCGTCTTTTCCCGGAGGGCGTTGAATACAATCAAGATTGTCATTGTCAGTGTCACTTTTGCTCCGAAACCTGCATAATAGATTGTGTGGTTCTTTCAGATTCAATCGGCTTTTCAGAACGGGGGAGGAAGAGGGAGGAGAAAAGAGAGAGACTGCGAATGACAGACAGATGGGGGCCGGGGCCGCAAGGTGCATATTTTGCATTATTCACAAGGTCAAGCACTTTTTATTGATGTAGAAATATGTTAGGCCTATACATTTCTAAGAACTTCTCAGCGGCGGAGTTTTAAGTATTACGGAGGAAGCACGGTCGAATGATAATTTGTTATATCCATGGACCCGCGTTTATCGGCATTGAAGGGGTCGCTTTTCTCGCGGTGCGTAACTGGTAAAATGAAACACGTCAGCGCATACGTCATCAAACGCAATCACGTTCTGACTCTCGTGGACCAGTCCACTGATCACGATAGGGTGAAACAACTCTCATGCTGGTTGAAGTAATCACAAGCTCAAACCCGCCCAAACTCTATGTTAACCTTATTTCAACTACAATGCAAAATTACTTCGAAACGACCAGTTTCATATTAAAAACGTCGCGTTGTTATAAATGCCGATGACGTGCGTGGCGGGAAATAACCTGGCCACCCACTGTTTTAGTTACATCCATCGTTTTTAAACGCATGCGCGTTCTGTCTCTCACGGACCAGTCCATTGATCACATTAGTGTGTAAAACCCTCACGCCGGTTGAAGCAATCACAAGGGCAAAAACCGCCCAAACGCTATGTAAGCCCTATTTCTACTACAACACAAAATTGCTTAGAAACGATTTGTTTCATATTAAAAAACGTCGCGTTACTATAAATACCGATGACGTGCGTGGCAGGAAATAATCTGGCCACCCACTGTTTGGGCTACGTCCACCGTTTTTTAAACGATTGTTCTCATTGGTCCGTAGAACAGTCTTTTGTTCTAGAATGTTCTTTTGTGGCGGGAATCTTTCTTTTTTTAGCCAATGAAACCCTTCGACAGAGTCACGTTATACGTTGGTTTGACCGTTGAGGAAATCAGTTGAGCGCAACTTACCAAGCAAAAGACACGTTCAGAAACAGCTCGGTTTATTGGATAGGCTTGCATCTGAGGAAGTATGTTCCTTCCTTTGCAAGCCTTCTTATCCCTCTTCGGAGCGCATACCACTTACTATGTAAAAGCGCTCAATTTGTTTCGTGCATTTTACAACAGTGCCGAATTTCATGGAACGTGAAAACGTGCCATAAAATTAATATACAAACATGGAGTCCCCGGGCAAAAAAAGGGGTTTAAATTGTTGGAGTAATTTTCAACACCTTGTGTGGAATCGCGGTGACCCCCCAACATGTTAAGATATTTGTTTATGGTTTTAAACGTTTTCAACGGTTTCCATTTGAAATTCGGCCTACGTTGTACAAATGCACGAAAAACAAATTTGGGGGGGGGCGGGCCCTTTTTTTCAGTAAGGTGGTAAATGCGCTTCCCGGAATGAGGGGGATAAAAGGCTTGCAAAGGAGGAAAACTCCTCGATGCAGCCTTCCAATAAACCGAGCTGTTTCTGAACGTGTCTTTTGCTTGGTAAGTTGCGCTCAACTGATTTCCTCAACGGTCAAACCAACGTAAAAAGTGACTCTGTCGAAGGGTTTCATTGGCTAAAAAAAGAAAGATTCCCGCCACAAAAGAACATTCTAGAACAAAAGACTGTTCTACGGACCAATGAGAACAATCGTTTAAAAAACGGTGGACGTAGCCCAAACAGTGGGTGGCCAGATTATTTCCTGCCACGCACGTCATCGGTATTTATAGTAACGCGACGTTTTTTAATATGAAACAAATCGTTTCTAAGCAATTTTGTGTTGTAGTAGAAATAGGGCTTACATAGCGTTTGGGCGGTTTTTGCCCTTGTGATTGCTTCAACCGGCGTGAGGGTTTTACACACTAATGTGATCAATGGACTGGTCCGTGAGAGAAGAACGCGCATGCGTTTAAACACGATGGATGTAACTAAAACAGTGGGTGGCCAGGTTATTTCCCGCCACGCACGTCATCGGCATTTATAACAACGCGACGTTTTTAATATGAAACTGGTCGTTTCGAAGTAATTTTGCATTGTAGTTGAAATAAGGTTAACATAGAGTTTGGGCGGGTTTGACCTTGTGATTACTTCAACCAGCATGAGAGTTGTTTCACCCTATCGTGATCAGTGGACTGGTCCACGAGAGTCAGAACGTGATTGCGTTTGATGACGTATGCGCTGACGTGTTTCATTTTACCAGTTACGCACCGCGAGAAAAGCGACCCCTTCAATGCCGATAAACGCGGGTCCATGGATATAACAAATTATCATTCGACCGTGCTTCCTCCGTAATACTTAAAACTCCGCCGCTGAGAAGTTCTTAGAAATGTATAGGCCTAACATATTTCTACATCAATAAAAAGTGCTTGACCTTGTGAATAATGCAAAATATGCACCTTGCGGCCCCGGCAAATCCTTGTCTGTCATTCGCAGTCTCTCTCTTTTCTCCTCCCTCTTCCTCCCCCGTTCTGAAAAGCCGATTGAATCTGAAAGAACCACACAATCTATTATGCAGGTTTCGGAGCAAAAGTGACACTGACAATGACAATCTTGATTGTATTCAACGCCCTCCGGGAAAAGACGCCGGCCTGCCTTGCGTCATTGATTTCCACATCGAGCCGCGTTACGCCGCACACTCCGGTCAACTGAATATACCGCGGCACAACCTTGAGAGATACGGCCTTCGGTCTTTCTCGTGCGCAGGACCGAGCCAATGGAATGCGTTGCCGGAAGATCCGTGACTGAAATAGTGCACGAACAAATTAAAATCTCCCTTAAAACACATCACTTTAAACTCGCTTTTAATGTTTACTCATCATAGTTATATATTTTAGCCGTTAAAAATCTAGACAGTATATAGGAGCCTACATATATACCATATACATATACATATACATATATACACTGTATATATATATATATATATATATATATATATATATATATATATGCTAATGTTTATATCATAATTATATAATTCAGTCGTTATACCGTATATCTGTAATATATATACATATATATAAAATATGATATATATATATATATATATTTTATATATATATATATATATATAATTTTATCATTTAATTATATATTATATTTAAATTATATTTTAAAATAATTTTAAAATCATTTAATTATATATTATCTTATACCACACAAAAATTAAAAATGTTATATATATATAATATATAAAAATATATATAATATATATATATATAAAAACATTATATATATATATATATATATATATATATATATATATATATATATATATATATATATATATATATTTATTGTGTTGTGGGGGGGGGCATTTTTTGGGAAAAAGAAATGATAGCAACAAGAAGCCGACCACAGGAATGGTAAGCACACATGTGGATGATTGCAGTCTTGCCATAACATTTACCCAGTAGGTTTGACTAGTTTGCTAGATCTGTTTAAATAAACTGTTGCAGCATGTTCACCAAATATGCTGCATGCTAGGAACAGTAGCGTTTTAATATACTGGCTAATTTGGTTTTGTTTGTCATGTGTAACCACTTTCATAGCTCATATAGTTTTGCAAAATCCGGAAGGAGGGTTGCGTCTGTGAGCCTTTTTGGAATTAATGGGATCTGTGTATGACATTTATGGTGAAAGAATGTAAAATCTAAGCTGTCAGTAGTTTTACCCGGATAACGCTTTCATCTCATCTAAAATGAGTGGTTGATTGCTGACGGTGTTTTTCGTTATTCGATGTACAATTTCTTTAAAAAAAAATACTGAAGTGGTGTACTGTTTGTTTCGAAGTTTTTCTTACAGTCAATGGAGATGTTGGTAGGCCTGTAGATAATAGACACGATGGAAGTGACGGTGTCCAAAATACTCCTTGACAAACACTTTACAGGTGTAGATCTTCCTATTACCTATGATGAGTTAAACAACACCAAAATTTTCCTAGAACAGCTCAGGTTTTAATGCAATGTTCCGGAGACGGGTGAGAGAACCATCGGATCAATCTGGCCAATGAACAACCTCTGTAATTGTGTGTGATAAATTCAACAAAGTGATATGCCGGACATAATAATGGCCACGATCACCTTGGTCAGCCATATTTTAGTAGATATATATGGCTGTTAAACCATTACCTAGAATTGTATCAGTTGAGAACATGTTAAATGCGCTTTTTTGAGGTTTTTACTCGCTCAGCGCAACATAATTGGCACATCCCTTGATCGTTCGACAGACATGTGCGCGGACAGTCAGACTTTGCCACGACCTAAAGTCAGTAGACGGATATAGGGTGGATTGAAGGTAATTGCCCTTCCTAGACCTTTGCAATGTAGCCCGCGATGTCTGCATTAGAATAACGCATCCTAAAGGCTATACGTGTGAAGAAGGGAAAAGAAGGAAGAAGGGAGGGAGAGGGAAAGGAAAAAAGAAAAGAAAAAAGGGAAGAAAACAACAACGACAGCGAAGCGGCAGACAACAAGAAGCGGGGAACAAGCGACAAACAACAAAGGACAGAAAAAAACAAAGGGGCAGCAGAGCAGAGAGCAACAGGCAGAAGGGCGCGGAGACGAGTTTAAGAAAAGAGCAAGAAAAGGCGAAACGGGAAAGGAAGAAAAGAAGCAAGACAAGAAGGGCGGCGGAACCGAAAAAGGAGGGAGAGAGAGAGAGAGAGAGAGAGAGAGAGAGAGAGAGAGAGAGAGAGAGAGAGAGAGAGAGAGAGAGAGAGAGAGAGAGAGAGAGAGAGAGAGAGAGAGAGAGAGAGAGAGAGAGAGAGAGAGAGAGAGAGAGAGAGAGAGAGAGAGAGAGAGAGAGAGAGAGAGAGAGAGAGAGAGAGAGAGAGAGAGAGAGAGAGAGAGAGAGAGAGAGAGAGAGAGAGAGAGAGAGAAGAGAAGAGAAGAGAAGAGAAGAGAAGAGAAGAGAGAGAGAGAAGAGAAGAGAAGAGAGAGAGAAGAGAAGAGAAGAGAAGAGAAGAGAAGAGAAGAGAAGAGAAGAGAAGAGAAGAGAAGAGAAGAGAAGAAAGAGAAGAGAAAAAGAAGAAAGAGATAAAAGAAAGAAAGAAAAAAGAAGAAGAGATGAATGATAATTTAGATGATGATGATGATGAATACTTGTACCGAAAGACCTTTGCTTGCATTTTTACTATAGCACGTCGTACGTCAGGCGATATAACGCATAACGTAATATCCTCGTTTCTAAAACCGCGGGAGTTTTGCAACGCGATGATTGGCTTAAGCTCCGTCTAACCGGTTGTTGACGTCAGGAAACGTCACGGTAACAACGAGTTGGCGGTTAAGAATTTCACAACAATCGCAACAGCCAAACGCAAAAGACGTATCGAGAATGACACCGAAGAAGCGATACCAACAACTGTTCACGATGTCAGAACACCTCGTACGCTGGCGACAGGACGGCACAGGCTACGACATCGTACCGCAAATCGGGGGATTCATTTTTTCCCCCTTTGATGTTACCTTTTTGTCTCCCAAGGGAAACAAATAAAGGACTTGCCCGGTGTAGTGCCGCCCCTTGACGCAAAAACTCCAAAAGGCGGGAACCCTTTCCCAGGAAAATTTTCTTGTAAAAAAATTTTTAAATAATTTGACCAAAATTTTTTCCCTTCTTTTGGGGTTTCCCCGGGGGTTTTCCGGGGAAATGTCAATTCTAATTTTCCGGGGGACAACAGGTTAGGTTTTGGGGCGAAAATAAAAACTTTGTTTTAAAAAAATTTAAAGGAAAAAGTCCCCCGGGGTTGGGGGTGGGTGGGTACCGGAGAGATTGTCACTGGGGGTCGCACACATCCAGATAGTGACGACTGCTGTGGATAGTTGGGCCTACGTTGTAACTTTTCAGTGAGACTATTCTTTTAATTTATTACGGCTGTGAATGTTTGATTGCTCGTTCAATGTCCAGTTTTGTTTTCGGAGCAAGCCGGAAGTCAACGTGCCGATCGACCATTGAGGACAACTGAATCAACGACCCACGAACTGCGATCGTACCTCGTCGGCACCGACGGCTAGACGCGTTCACGGACCGACGGCCGTCGCGCGAAACGTCACTCGCTGTCGTCACAACACAACACGCGTGCGCCGGAACAAAACATGTCCGTCAGCGGTGACCAAGAAGCGTTCGCTTCGAATGGACTGCACTAAATGAAATTCAGTCGAATACGCGCCGACTAACCGACGTCAAGCGAGAAGTCCGTTGCTGGTAGCCTGATACCGCTGCCAGGTTGCGTAGACAAGACACACGTCTATCAAGAAACGCATGCGCAGATCAAAAGTTCCGGCGCTGACAGAAAACTGGACATTTGCTACCATCTGTGACTGTGATCGGAAACCTGCTAACTGTTTTATCAAAACATTAGATTACAAAAAGACAATGCGTTGCCATGGTAACAATAACGCTCGTTGACGCGAACCATGAGATCACGTGGACTCTGATCGTTTCTTCTCAGTTAATAAATAGTTTATGCTCCATTAACCGTGAATAAATTTGTTGATGTCGTTCTGTCTAGTTACGACTATTTTCAGGCATCCCATATAAGTACTGATCCAGCCGATAGAAATGGTATCGATAGGTCCATATTATACATCACTAAAGTTATAATTATATAGTGCCTAGTGCTTAGCTGCCTGCACCATTTCTCTCAGATATGGCCTGTCTATATTAGCATGTACCTCCTCACTGAAGTTTTTTAATGTTGTAGAGTAACTATTAATTTCAAGACGTTTGCTAGAAAAAGGACACCACCCAGACTGTGACAGTTAATACTAAGTGGTAGACATTGCACGCTGTGGGATGGTAAGGGATGGAAGAAGACGAGAAGGGTGGATTGTGCTTTTTATACCTGTTCGCGGCGAGATCTACCACTCCACAATATCTAGTACAGACTGTCTATGTGGTGGCGGCACTTCAGATTCAAAACACGTATAGCCTTTAGGATGCGTTATTCTAATACAGACATCGCGGGCTACATTGCAAAGGTCTAGGAAGACAATTACCTTCAATCCACCCTATATCCGTCTACTGACTTTAGGTCGTGGCAAAGTCTGACTGTCCGCGCACATGTCTGTCGAACGATCAAGGGATGTGCCAATTATGTTGCGCTGAGCGAGTAAAAACCTCAAAAAAGCGCATTTAACATGTTCTCAACTGATACAATTCTAGGTAATGGTTTAACAGCCATATATATCTACTAAAATATGGCTGACCAAGGTGATCGTGGCCATTATTATGTCCGGCATATCACTTTGTTGAATTTATCACACACAATTACAGAGGTTGTTCATTGGCCAGATTGATCCGATGGTTCTCTCACCCGTCTCCGGAACATTGCATTAAAACCTGAGCTGTTCTTTTCTAGGAAATTGTGGTGTTGTTTAACTCATCATAGGTAATAGGAAGATCTACACCTGTAAAGTGTTTGTCAAGGAGTATTTTGGACACCGTCACTTCCATCGTGTCTATTATCTACAGGCCTACCAACATCTCCATTGACTGTAAGAAAAACTTCGAAACAAACAGTACACCACTTCAGTATTTTTTTTAAAAGAAATTGTACATCGAATAACGAAAAACACCGTCAGCAATCAACCACTCATTTTAGATGAGATGAAAGCGTTATCCGGGTAAAACGACTGACAGCTTAGATTTTACATTCTTTCACCATAAATGTCATACACAGATCCCATTAATTCCAAAAAGGCTCACAGACGCAACCCTCCTTCCGGATTTTGCAAAACTATATGAGCTATGAAAGTGGTTACACATGACAAACAAAACCAAATTAGCCAGTATATTAAAACGCTACTGTTCCTAGCATGCAGCATATTTGGTGAACATGCTGCAACAGTTTATTTAAACAGATCTAGCAAACTAGTCAAACCTACTGGGTAAATGTTATGGCAAGACTGCAATCATCCACATGTGTGCTTACCATTCCTGTGGTCGGCTTCTTGTTGCTATCATTTCTTTTTCCCAAGAAATGCCTCCCCCGCTAGAATGGCATATATATATATATATATATATATATATATTATATACTGTATATATATATATATATCGGTATATATATATGTATATAATTATTACAGATATACGGTATAACGACTGAAGTATATAATTATGATGACTAAACATTAGCATATATATATATATATATATATATATATATATATATATATATATATATATATATATATATATACATATATATATGTATATGTATATCGGTATATATGTAGGCTCCTATATACTGTCTAGATTTTTAACGGCTAAAATATATAACTATGATGAGTAAACATTAAAAGCGAGTTTAAAGTGATGTGTTTTAAGGGAGATTTTAATTTGTTTGTGCACTATTTCAGTCACGGATCTTCCGGCAACGCATTCCATTGGCTCGGTCCTGCGCACGAGAAAGACCGAAGGCCGTATCTCTCAAGGTTGTGCCGCGGTATATTCAGTTGACCGGAGTGTGCGGCGTAACGCGGCTCGATGTGGAAATCAATGACGCAAGGCAGGCCGGCGTCTTTTCCCGGAGGGCGTTGAATACAATCAAGATTGTCATTGTCAGTGTCACTTTTGCTCCGAAACCTGCATAATAGATTGTGTGGTTCTTTCAGATTCAATCGGCTTTTCAGAACGGGGGAGGAAGAGGGAGGAGAAAAGAGAGAGACTGCGAATGACAGACAGATGGCCAGTTAGCCGGGGCCGCAAGGTGCATATTTTGCATTATTCACAAGGTCAAGCACTTTTTATTGATGTAGAAATATGTTAGGCCTATACATTTCTAAGAACTTCTCAGCGGCGGAGTTTTAAGTATTACGGAGGAAGCACGGTCGAATGATAATTTGTTATATCCATGGACCCGCGTTTATCGGCATTGAAGGGGTCGCTTTTCTCGCGGTGCGTAACTGGTAAAATGAAACACGTCAGCGCATACGTCATCAAACGCAATCACGTTCTGACTCTCGTGGACCAGTCCACTGATCACGATAGGGTGAAACAACTCTCATGCTGGTTGAAGTAATCACAAGCTCAAACCCGCCCAAACTCTATGTTAACCTTATTTCAACTACAATGCAAAATTACTTCGAAACGACCAGTTTCATATTAAAAACGTCGCGTTACTATAAATACCGATGACGTGCGTGGCAGGAAATAATCTGGCCACCCACTGTTTGGGCTACGTCCACCGTTTTTTAAACGATTGTTCTCATTGGTCCGTAGAACAGTCTTTTGTTCTAGAATGTTCTTTTGTGGCGGGAATCTTTCTTTTTTTTAGCCAATGAAACCCTTCGACAGAGTCACGTTATACGTTGGTTTGACCGTTGAGGAAATCAGTTGAGCGCAACTTACCAAGCAAAAGACACGTTCAGAAACAGCTCGGTTTATTGGATAGGCTTGCATCTGAGGAAGTATGTTCCTTCCTTTGCAAGCCTTCTTATCCCTCATTCGGAGCGCATACCATCTTACTATGTAAAAGCGCTCAATTTGTTTCGTGCATTTGTACAACGAGTGCCGAATTTCATGGAACGTGAAAACGTGACCGTAAAATTAATATATCATAATATGTTGGAGTCACGCTGTATTCCACCAAGAGTGTTGACTATACATCCAACAATTAACTTTAGCGAGACCTGGAAATGGGTACAATGTCATTTTGTAGACCCAAAATACAGGGATCTTGCATGGCGTATCGCCCACCAAATTTTACCAACACAAAGTTACTTGTACAAGTTTAACATTACTAGAAATTCGAAATGTTATCTATGTAAGCTGTCTACTGAATCACTAACACATTTGTTCTATGAGTGTTCCGTTTTACATGGCCTGTGGTCCTTCGTCGCATCCGTACTTTTAGATCTAACAGGTTGTCAAGTATAAATTTCTCTTAATGCTATTTTATTCAACATTTTTAAACCACACACTGTCTCTCATTATAACGATTTGTTAATGCTGTTAATCAATTTAGTAAAATTTTGTATTTGGACTTTGCGAAATCAAGCAAAACATGAATTTCTTAAGGTGACACATATATGTATAAAAACTATGTTTATACGCACTCTTCGTTTACGTATAAAAGCTGACTTTGCAAGGTTTGACACATCCACATTTTGTAAATATTGGTGTCGTAATAATCGCATTGCTTATGTTGAAGGTGAAGCTTTACATATACCTTTACGTCTACATCCACCTTGAATTATCCTCTCGGAAATACATATGACCGGTTTGTAAGTATTCCGGGGCCGTACAGAATGACATACCTTCTCTTCCCTTCCCTCTGATGGTGGAGGGCTAGAAGTATTCGTAGACAACATCTAAATTGTCAAAATTCATATTATAATAATATCACTACTTAATGCCTATTCAAAATTTTCTGTCAAAAAAGTTTACTGCACAGTTAAATAGTTGTTGAAATGTCTGTCTAAAATCACTGTGCATTTTAATAATTACTCTATTTGGTAACTGTATTTTGAATATAATATAATATCTAGTTTCTTAATAGAATGTCAAAAATCACTGTGCATTTTAATAAGTATTACATTTGGTAACTGCATTTTGAATGTAATATATAATATATCAATAGTAGTAATATATAAAACATGGTTGATATGTACTGTATAAATATTTACTGTGATATATTTATGATTGAGAACTAATTGTCATATATAAGAGAAAGCATTTTAAAGTAGTTGCTAATATAATTGTTTGTTTTATGAACGTGTTGTTATAATTATACTAGGCGAAAGCCAAGTTCTCAATTGTTGTTAAAAACCTGAATTAATATATGGAATAATATTTATATGGATTGGAAAATGTAATTAACTTAACTCGTAAAGGTAAAATAATTTTAAAAAGTCAAACTATTGTTCATGTGAGTTATACAAGTGTTCTAGCGACGGTGAAGTCTGGACTTCGAGCGACGGATGAGAGCGGCCCTCTACATCGCCGAAGGTTTCCGTGGCGATTTGAACATTTACATCGTTCCCGCTCGGCGGCAAGTTCGCATAAATAAACGCTGGTCGCCGCTGGCCGAAAACCGTTACATCTACAAAGCGGCGCGAGCGAACTTGCCGCATCATCATTTTATAACATTGTTGCAAGAGCCGGTCGCGGTTTTCGACGCTGATTTATAAAAACGCTAACCTGGATTCGGAAGACGGAAAGCACTGTGTTAGACATTGTAAACATTGACATTTATTATATACATTAAATAACATGGACATTATTAAATTACATGGACATTATTAAATTACATGGACATTCTAGTATTGTAGATATATGTGGACACTTGATGGTATTAATTTATGTTATTAATGCATAGTATTTGTTGTTTACGTACAATTAATAATATTTGGTCTTTGTCTTTCTATATTATGTATATTAATTTACGTTATTAGTGCATAATATTTGTTGTTTACGTGCACCTTATAGAATTTAGGCTTCATATTTCTAAGTTGTTTATATTAATTTATGTTATTAGTACATACTATTTGTTGTTTACGTACATTTTTTTAATATTTTGACTTAGTCTTTCTATATTGTTCAAATATTTTCATTTTATACATCTACATGTATGCGTTCGTGGGTATGAGCTAGTGAGTTTACATACATGAAACAGCCAAACGCAAAAGACGTATCGAGAATGACACCGAAGAAGCGATACCAACAACTGTTCACGATGTCAGAACACCTCGTACGCTGGCGACAGGACGGCACAGGCTACGACATCGCTACCGCCAAATCGGGGGATTCACTACGACCCCTTTGATGTCAGCCAATGCCTGTCTACCGAGGAGGGAGGGACACGTGAAGGCACTGCCGGAGTGTGGAGTGCAGCCGTTGACGCAGTACTCCACGGTCGGCGCATCCACATTCCGAGGTAAGATTTTCTCGTACTTTGTTAAAGTATTGACATTTATTCCCTCTTTTCGGTTTCGATGTTATCTTTGTGTACTGCCTCAACGTTAAACAAAATAATTATCGGTTATCTTTGAATTTCAGGTGCCTCACGTGTCCGTCCCGTTCGCCGACGAAATTGCTGCGATAACGGCGAGGAACCTGCTCCGACGAGTTGTCTTGTAAAAAGTAAGGTTTTATAATAATTGTCCGACCATAATTTATTACTATGACTAGGAGAAAATCCTGGGTTCCGCGGCGGGGTTATCCGGGGAGACTCGGGGGGGGTGCGGATTGGGGGGCGTAATTTTCCAGAGGTGACAGCAGTAGATATGACGAAAATATCTTGTTAAACGTTAAGGAAACGTCCCGGGGTTGGGGGTGGGTGGGTACCGGAGAGATTGTCACTGGGGGTCGCACACATCCAGATAGTGACGACTGCTGTGGATAGTTGGGCCTACGTTGTAACTTTTCAGTGAGACTATTCTTTTAATTTATTACGGCTGTGAATGTTTGATTGCTCGTTCAATGTCCAGTTTTGTTTTCGGAGCAAGCCGGAAGTCAACGTGCCGATCGACCAGTGAGGACAACTGAATCAACGACCCACGAACTGCGATCGTACCTCGTCGGCACCGACGGCTAGACGCGTTCACGGACCGACGGCCGTCGCGCGAAACGTCACTCGCTGTCGTCACAACACAACACGCGTGCGCCGGAACAAAACATGTCCGTCAGCGGTGACCAAGAAGCGTTCGCTTCGAATGGACTGCACTAAATGAACATTCAGTCGAATACGCGCCGACTAACCGACGTCAAGCGAGAAGTCCGTTGCTGGTAGCCTGATACCGCTGCCAGGTTGCGTAGACAAGACACACGTCTATCAAGAAACGCATGCGCAGATCAAAAGTTCCGGCGCTGACAGAAAACTGGACATTTGCTACCATCTGTGACTGTGATCGGAAACCTGCTAACTGTTTTATCAAAACATTAGATTACAAAAAGACAATGCGTTGCCATGGTAACAATAACGCTCGTTGACGCGAACCATGAGATCACGTGGACTCTGATCGTTTCTTCTCAGTTAATAAATAGTTTATGCTCCATTAACCGTGAATAAATTTGTTGATGTCGTTCTGTCTAGTTACGACTATTTTCAGGCATCCCATATAAGTACTGATCCAGCCGATAGAAATGGTATCGATAGGTCCATATTATACATCACTAAAGTTATAATTATATAGTGCCTAGTGCTTAGCTGCCTGCACCATTTCTCATCATATTATTATAGGTTATTGTGGTTATTTATATTACATAGATATCAACAGATGACGAAAGTTTGGTACCAAAGCCATATGAGGAAATCTTTTAGGTAGATATTTTAATCTAATCAAATAGCGTAGCTACTTAGCCGTTTAAATATCAATAAGTTTTCAGAATTGCCCAATTTATAAAATCTGTTGTTTGATGGTGACCTTGGATTAATGCAAACTGCACCAGTTCGCAACTCTACAACAGGAATAATCGTAACGGGGAGATGTAGGGCTTTCTAATGATAAATTTTGGTGTGTGTGTGGGGGGTGTCTAAATCGGTCTGTTAGGTAGATCTGCCACTCGCCTAATATATCAGTTATATGTAAAGCTACACCAGGAAAGAAATAACCACTAAACTATTGCACTTTGATATATCTGATAATTTATTTAACAAGACATTTGCCACAGTGGCAACAACCGCACGGACAAACAAACAAACTTATCCTCATGACATGTATAGTTTGTTGTAAAAGTTCACATGATATAAACTAATAAAATGTATGCCACGAGAACACGCAATATTTGTATATAACAATAACACGTAGGTAGGTGCATACTATACAATGAAGCAAGATGGATGGAAATTGAAACAAATAATGGTTACCTTAACATTTAAAATAAAATTACTTCGTATGACTGATCATAACATTTCTGTTACAAGACATCAAAACAACATCACAATTATAAAAGCATGCAAATTATAATGTATACAGTGTACCAAGCTTTATCATAAACTTACGACGTATACAAAGCAGATAATAAACTAAGCAATAAATAATAAACTAGTGAATGAAAAAGTGATACCATCATAAAGATGGTGGTCGTTCATAAATTTTACCACATTAAATAGTCAGAAATAAAAATGTATACTAAAATACTGGTGCACTGATCCTGCTGATAAATAAGTTGAGCTTCCATAAAACAGTTTGTCTCGCATGCACAGTTATGTAAAATATATACCACTGGTATGTCAACTAGTTATATCTATACAGATAAATCGTCAATTCAAAATATGCTTATACAATACACGTAACAGTCTCCAGCCATAGTGTTATCTATTTGAATATTGGCTACGTAAAATGTGTAAATATATGCAAAACTACACTATAATGTAACACATATAATTACTATTATGCAAACAACTTCCAACACAGAAGAAAACTTCATCTTGTGACTGGTATGTTGGCACTGTACAAATGATCACATAGGAAACCAATTCTACTTAGCAAACAACATAATAAAGGACATACTTAAAAAGGCATTAATCAGTCATTGACATGATCCAAATGCCTTAACCATTAGTTGAGTCTTGGGGTTAAACCTATGGGTGAATTTTTTTATAAATTAACTCCTGGCATGTCCTTGAATACTAACAAATACTTCTCTAATGGGTTTACATGAATTTGTCATTCATCATCCTTACTGTATAGGAGAATAAATCCTGCTATTTCGAATTCAGAAACATTATTGATTCAACAAGATTATCAATGGAAGTATACAATACTATCAGTGGAAGTATACAATACTATCAGTGAAAGTATACAATACTAT
>JAODUO010005831.1:0-10845 GCA_025642075.2 Ridgeia piscesae
TACATTCACAACTAGATTACAAAATAAAATCACTAACATTACTTAAACAAATAAACTTCACAAAACAAACTCGTATAAAACTCACCGGCAACGCACATTCATGGCTGCTATGCATAGCTTACCGTAATATCGGTATTGTGTCCAGGGGTCTTTTGTTAGCAGTGTCGGGTTAAGGTTAGAGTTTTGGATAAGTTTAGGATTAGTTGAAGTTAGGGTTATGGTTACTTACGGGTTCGCATAAAACCGGAATTTGTGATAGTCATTTATTTAGCGACACCTACGATAAATTACCAATGTTATGATAATCACCGATCTACGCGTAGGCACCGTAGACCCCAAGATCATGTTGAGTTTTGCTCGAGTTTGTTTTCTTAATTTTAATCTTTACAGGAATGTAAATTATTAAATTTTGTAACCTAGTTTATATGTACATAAGATGTGATGATAAGTTTGGTAGCTGTAAGAAGTCGTTTTCATGGTTATGTCAGAAAGTAAACAATATGGCTACATGCCGACTCCAGCACGGACTTGTGCCTGTGGCCATGGGATGATCTCAGGCCGATTAATTGACCCTGGCCGGTCGCAGGGTTAATATTTAATATTATGTGTATACAGAAAACAATACACCATCTCTATGTCTATGCAAAATTTCAGGACAATTGGAGCAATATAAATGTGTGGTTGTATGGTAATGTTCCACAATATCACTTTTTCCGACTGATCACTAGAAAAGCTCATTTTCTTGGAAGTGACATTCCACAAACTTATGCATTTGAAGTGGAATATCTTCACGCACACATAAGATAGAGTGTTCATCTTAGTATAATTTTAAAGCTCTTCATCTCCCCAACTGAATCAATAATAATATAGAATTATCAACTTGCCTACAAACTATTATACATATATATATATATATATATATATATATATATATATATATATATATATCACAAGATATGTTTAACACACTTCTTATATAAAGCAACAGGGAATCAATCAATGTTTGTGTTTTTATGCAGCTTAAAGCACGGACACGGCTGAATGGACGTGGACAGTCGGTCGTTGAAGCGGAACTTTATGTTTCAAAGAGAAACCGGGAGGAGGTATTGTTATTGTCATGTAGTTAACTTTATTTGAGTAAAACATGTTGAAATCAATGTATATTTTTAAAATGTTTAACTTCATGTTTCTGTGATATACTTAATGTAAACAGTCTCAAAGTGACAGACCACTCTGATTATGTTCAGTTGAGAAATGATATGAAGATGATAACCAAACACACAACAACGGTTAAGGAATTACTAAGGCTCACAACTGTATGCATTGATTTCTAGATTTATATCCAACCCACAGATTAACAAAAGGCAGCAGTTTTAAGTTATATTACATTATATTTTATTTTTGTAGAAAACGTTTTGCCTCTCATTTCTGTCACATACAAGTAAAACCCTACTGAAAAGCATAGCATATAAAAATGTGTCTGTAAACAATACTGAATAAATATGATTGTGTTTCCCAAATACGGTGGCACAATGGTCCAAAGACATGATTGAACGTAGAAAGTGATGGGTGGGCTTTGGCACCTTGGAGAGATGCACTTACAAAACTACTAAGTTAGCATAATAATATACAGATGCTCTTCCTCCTCTAGCTGGCTGCCTGTAGTTTGTCTGGTGGAGAAAGCATCCTGTCTCCAGACATGGCATCACTGGAGGACAAAGAAGCTCTGGATGAAGAGAGGCGGAAGTCAGTCTCTGATGTGGTCGACTACATCAACGATCACTTTAGCGAAGCCATTGCATCACTTGACCCTGACAAACAACGGGAGATCGATGCGATACTCAGGTAGGTTACCTTTACAGGACGTCTTCGCCAGATCAGCTGCACTTGTGGGAGGAACTTGTATGTTTTACCTGGTCCAAAGCTAGGTGTTGTATAATAATAATAATAATAATAATAAAGCTTTATTGCCATATTCAACGTGCATTACATGAAGAATTGGAATGTAGTCTGGCGTTGACTCATATAGTGCCTATATATACAATAAAATGAAATATGGCAAATAAATATAATATATAGATATAAGATATACATTGTACATAATTTGTTCTTTAAAAGTTTTTTAATATAATAAAAAAAAGAAAAATTAAAAATTAAACTTTTTAAAAAAGGGGGAATATTTAATAAATAAATAAATAAATATATATCAAATGTCCTTTCAAATTATTTAAAATATATATATATTTTTTTTGTATGTATAAATTATCTTCTAAAAGTATAATTTAAATTAGTAGACATACATTATAAGAGGACTAAAATATCATTTAAAATTATATTTACAATTGAATTCGTCCAATTTTGTTTAAAAATATATTTATACAATTTTTAAGTTAAGCTAAAATTTCGGGAAAGAGAAATTGTTGTCAGCACCACCGACCCGCTACGGGAAATTAAAAAAAAGGTCCCAAAAAAAAAAATCTTAAAAAAATTTTTTTACTGTAAATTTTCAAAACAAATATTGAAAAATTATTTAAAGAACAAGGTACGATTTTACCTCATTAAATTATACTTTTGGTTTATAACTTATTTATTTATTTAACTTATTTATATAAGGGTGGCTTCTCAATAGTGACCATTACTGTCTCCTGCCCATTTTTTTATTTCAATGTCATATATTAAGTCGTATATACAGGACACTATAAGTTTCCATAATATTTTTTATTATTTTATCATTGTTGACATGGATATATTGCATTATGTGTAGATATATTGTGTTATATAGTATAAAATAAAATAATAATTCTTCTTCAAATTTGTTTTCTCTGTCATACTGACTTGGTAGACACCTGTGAATGTGGCAGTAGCCGCTGATTGGATGGTGTTTAGTAACACGACAACCTTGTGTCTGGCAGCGACTTCTTCGCAGTCCTCAAACAGGAACAAGAGGACAGGGAGGCAGCCGAGAGGGAGTCACAATCTCCCACTGCCGCTGGGAGTCAGAAACAGGGAAAGTCAAACCAGGAGGAGCGAAGCCACCCAAAGGGTTTGTGGGGTTCTTAAACGCTCACCAGTGATTTAACAAGGTTGTCATCTGGAGCTGACTAAGCTCCAGGCAGCAGTAATATCATTTCTTATAACATTTTACATGAATTTAAGAATAATACTTAAAATAAATTGATTATGTTCAGTTGAGAAATATAGAAGAGATAACCAAACACATAACAAGGTTAAGGAATTACTAAGGCTCATAACTGATGCATTGATTCTAGATTAATAACATTAATTAAAAAGGCAGAGTATAATTATATAATTATGATTTTATTTTTGTAGAAACGTTTTGCCTCTCATACATACAAGTAAACCTATGAAAGCATAGCATATAATGTGTTGTAAACAATACTGAATAAATATATCCATGATCTGTGTGGGAATGTGCAGGTAGGCGTATTTGTCGTAAACTTAGACATGGCATCACTGGAGACAAAGAGCCTGATGAAGAGAGGCAGTCATCTCTGATGTGGTCGACTACCACACACACACATTGATACTTACTTGATAACACGAATATTTAGTCTAGATAGACCATAGACTTATTTTATTCACTATTTATTTTAATTAATTAGTTATTATTCTGAAAATATTGTTATTATTGTAATTTTAAGTAATATTCATTTTTAATTACATTGTACATAATTTGTTATTAAAGTTTTTAATATAATAAATAATAAGCAAAATTAAAAAATGATATCTATTTCTATTGTGGGAGATGTTATAAATGAATATAAATTATATCATGCCTTACTTATATAATACAATTTTAAATATGATGATATGCTTCTAAGATACTTAATATACATCACTTATGAGAGGACAATTCAGTCTTGTACATTGAATTTCCCTTTGTTTAAAAACTTTTATCAGCGATAGTAGTAAATTAGGAATAAACAAATCCTCACGAAATAATAGCGCCAGTTTCCGGGTCTTTCTAAAAAGTATACTTGTTATAGACTACGTAAAAATTAAAGTACAAGTACGATTTTACAAATTGTCTTTGTTTAAACTATTTATTTATTTACCTTATTATATAGGGTGCTACTCAATTACATTGTCTCCACAAGTTTTTATATTTCAAATAAGCATAATTTGATAAAGGAACTTATTATAATATTATTTTATATATATAACACAATATATCTACACATAATGCAATATATCCATGTCAACAATGATAAAATAATAAAAAATATTATGGAAACTTATAGTGTCCTGTATATACGACTTAATATATGACATTGAAATAACAAAAACTGGTCAGGAGACAGTAATGGTCACTATTGAGAAGCCACCCTTATATAAATAAGTTAAATAAATAAATAAGTTATAAACCAAAAGTATAATTTAATGAGGTAAAATCGTACCTTGTATCTTTAAATAATTTTACGTATAGTACTTAGATTTAGTACTTAAGTTATACTTTTTATGTAAAGACCCTGGAAACTTGGCTGTTTTCGCCGCTCTGGCGGAATTGTTATTTTTCTGGCGCTGGTTGGTATGGCTGAGCCGTACGCGTGTGGGGTGTGGGTGTACCTATTCTCAGTAGCAGATCGGTGGTGCTGAGCAACAATCTTCTCTTCTCCTGAAATTTTAGCTTAACTTAATAATTGTATAAATATATTTTTAAACAAAATTGGACGAATTCAATTGTAAATATAATTTTAAATGATATTTTAGTCCTCTTATAATGTATGTCTACTAATTTAAATTATACTTTTAGAAGATAATTTATACATACATATATATATATATATATATATTTTAAATAATTTGAAAGGACATTTGATATATATTTATTTATTTATTTATTAACTAATCTACACCACAATTATTGTTAAATAGATAATCTATTATTTTAATTTTGTCTTTATTTATTTATTATATTAAAAAAACGTTTTAAAGAACAAATTATGTACAATGTATATCTTATATCTATATATTATATTTATTTGGCATATTTCATTTTATTGTATATATACCGGTAGGCACTATATGAGTCAACGCCAGACTACATTCCAATTCTTCATGTAATGCACGTTGAATATGGCAATAAAGCTTTATTATTATTATTATTATTATTATACAACACCTAGCTTTGGACCAGGTAAAACATACAAGTTCCTCCCACAAGTGCAGCTGATCTGGCGAAGACGTCCTGTAAAGGTAACCTACCTGAGTAACACATAGATCTCCCGTTGTTTGTCAGGGTCAAGTGATGCAATGGCTTCGCTAAAGTGATCGTTGATGTAGTCGACCACATCAGAGACTGACTTCTGCCTCTCTTCATCCAGAGCTTCTTTGTCCTCCAGCGATGCCATGTCTGGAGACAGGATGCTTTCTCCACCAGACAAACTACAGGCAGCCAGCTAGAGGAGGAAGAGCATCTGTATATTATTATGCTAACTTAGTAGTTTTGTAAGTGCATCTCTCCAAGGTGCCAAAGCCCACCCATCACTTTCTACGTTCAATCATGTCTTTGGACCATTGTGCGAGAACAACGGCCACCGTATTTGGGAAACACAATCATATTTATTCAGTATTGTTTACAGACACATTTTTATATGCTATGCTTTTCAGTAGGGTTTTACTTGTATGTGACAGAAATGAGAGGCAAAACGTTTTCTACAAAAATAAAATATAATGTAATATAACTTAAAACTGCTGCCTTTTGTTAATCTGTGGGTTGGATATAAATCTAGAAATCAATGCATACAGTTGTGAGCCTTAGTAATTCCTTAACCGTTGTTGTGTGTTTGGTTATCATCTTCATATCATTTCTCAACTGAACATAATCAGAGTGGTCTGTCACTTTGAGACTGTTTACATTAAGTATATCACAGAAACATGAAGTTAAACATTTTAAAAATATACATTGATTTCAACATGTTTTACTCAAATAAAGTTAACTACATGACAATAACAATACCTCCTCCCGGTTTCTCTTTGAAACATAAAGTTCCGCTTCAACGACCGACTGTCCACGTCCATTCAGCCGTGTCCGTGCTTTAAGCTGCATAAAAACACAAACATTGATTGATTCCCTGTTGCTTTATATAAGAAGTGTGTTAAACATATCTTGTGATATATATATATATATATATATATATATATATATATATATATATATATATATATATGTGTGTGTGTGACGCGGCATGCCAAAACAAGGCTTTTGTAGGCAAGTTGATAATTCTATATTATTATTGATTCAGTTAGAGGAGATGAAGAGCTTTAAAATTATACTAAGATGAACACTCTATCTTATGTGTGCGTGAAGATATTCCACTTCAAATGCATAAGTTTGTGGAATGTCACTTCCAAGAAAATGAGCTTTTCTAGTGATCAGTCGGAAAAAGTGATATTGTGGAACATTACCATACAACCACACATTTATATTGCTCCAATTGTCCTGAAATTTTGCATAGACATAGAGATGGTGTATTGTTTTCTGTATACACATAATATTAAATATTAACCCTGCGACCGGCCAGGGTCAATTAATCGGCCTGAGATCATCCCATGGCCACAGGCACAAGTCCGTGCTGGAGTCGGCATCGTAGCCATATTGTTTACTTTCTGACATAACCATGAAAACGACTTCTTACAGCTACCAAACTTATCATCACATCTTATGTACATATAAACTAGGTTACAAAATTTAATAATTTACATTCCTGTAAAGATTAAAATTAAGAAAACAAACTCGAGCAAAACTCAACATGATCTTGGGGTCTACGGTGCCTACGCGTAGATCGGTGATTATCATAACATTGGTAATTTATCGTAGGTGTCGCTAAATAAATGACTATCACAAATTCCGGTTTTATGCGAACCCGTAAGTAACCATAACCCTAACTTCAACTAATCCTAAACTTATCCAAAACTCTAACCTTAACCCGACACTGCTAACAAAAGACCCCTGGACACAATACCGATATTACGGTAAGCTATGCATAGCAGCCATGAATGTGCGTTGCCGGTGAGTTTTATACGAGTTTGTTTTGTGAAGTTTATTTGTTTAAGTAATGTTAGTGATTTTATTTTGTAATCTAGTGTGTGTATATGTATACGTATAAGATATATGAGGAGTAGTTTGGTGGTTGTAGTCTTTTTCATAGTTAAGTCAGAAAGTTGAAGATCGCCCGGGACCGATTTTGCGGCGGAGGACATGATTCATAAAGGAAAATATTCGAGCGATATTCGTTTATATAGCTGCGAATGTACGAATTGCAGGAACATTTTGAATACGAATCCCATATTCATCCCATCCTTAACACATCCTTAACACATGTGTATCACCTGGCAGTTTCTAAACCCCCCACCCCACCTTATTCGTCCGTCTGTCTGCTAACCTCACCTGTGGAGACGAGGCCATGTTGATGACAACGAGCTGTGGACTCTTCTGTAGAACCTGACCCAGTTGTATAAGAGGAATCTTCCCGTCCTCCGTCTCCACAGCCAGATTGTCAAAGGCACCTGTGACAACACATTCGCTATTGATAGAACATTACTGACACTGAGTATTGTAGTGCATTGATAGTTTGATGTATTGTCACTTATATCTATCGGTAAAGGCAAGTGAAGGTGAGTTCTTATACAGTACAATATGCAATCTTCAGGACTGCTCAAAGCACATTACACTTTACTCCCTGGTAGACCTGTTCAATCAAACACCATTTTCACTTCTCATTGCAATTAATGCTGAAGACTTTGTACACAAATATTCACCACCGTTTTAGCCAGATGCTCATTCTTACAGCTGAGTGAACTGTACAGTGAAGAAACATGTTTATTTTTCCTACAACATGGAACAGATGCCCAAGCTGCCAACTGCCATGAACAATAATATAGGTCTGACACATTTCTGGTTGTGGACTATGTCGCCTAGCTGAACTTAACTACCTGGTTTACTTAGGTTTTATGTGATCTATATGAACATACCTGATGTGTTCCTGGTTGCGAGTTATGTGAATTATTCCTGCTTGATGTGTTCATGAACATACCTGATGTGTTCCTGATTGTGAGTTGTGTGTAGTACTCCTGTTTCATGTGTTCATGAACATACCTGATGTGTTCCTGATTGTGAGTTGTGTGTAGTACTCCTGTTTCATGTGTTCATGAACATACCTGATGTGTTCCTGATTGTGAGTTGTGTGTAGTACTCCTGCATCATGTGTTCATGAACATACCTGACGTGTTCCTGATTGTGAGTTGTGTGAAGTACTCCTGCTTCATGTGTTCATGAACATACATATGTTCCTGATTGTGAGTTGTGTGAAGTACTTCTGCTTCATGTGTTCATGAACATACCTGACGTGTTCCTGATTGTGAGTTGTGTGAAGTACTTCCGCTTCATGTGTTCAAACCAAAGTTTCCTGATTTATTTTTAATACTTCTTCAGTTTCATGAAATCCTGAGTTTCCTTTTGGTTATTAATATTTGCTTATTTCCTAAAATACCATGCCTGATTTGATTTGGAATACTCCTGTTTTTTTTCATGCGTAGTGCTTTGTTATGCTCCATAGTTAACCTATTTCATTATTTAAATTTATTAATAATCATAATTAAAATTTTATAGGATCACTTATATTTATGGCTTTGGACAGTGTCATGTGTGTCAAATTTCCAATGTAAAAACAAAAAAAAAACTATCAGGGTAGTATGTCCAGGAATTGTTTTCTGAGTAAGTCATAGGCATGGTAATTTTGTAGGAGTAATTACTGCAAAATATTTAAATTTAAGGAAAGAAAGAGGGAAAACCTGCGTGAGCCTGAAGTGAAGAATTGTAAATTTTGAAAAATAAAGTCGAGGGACTGGTTTTTGGAAAACACATGGGAGCGGGGATGGAAAGACTCACAATCAACGCGTCAGATATTTCATGAAGCTAAAAGAACTAGAATACTCCGACACATGCTATCAAATCACTCGTATATGTTATGAACGAATACTTCACCAACTCACAATCAGAACAATCAGGTATGTTCATGAACACATGAACAGTATTCCACCTTCACACTCGAATCTTCAGAACACGTCAGGATTTCACCAACTAATCAATTGTTCTGAAAATGAGCAGAAGTACTTCACACAACTCACAATCAGGAACACGTCAGGTATGTTCATGAACACATAAGCAGGAAAATTCACATAACTCGCAACCAGGAACACATCAGGTATGTTCTTTGACACATAAAACCTAATAAACCAGGTAGTTAAGTTCAGTAGCGACATAGAAACCAGAAAGTTCAACCTTATTATGTTCATGGCAGTTGGCAGCTTGGGCATCTGTTCCATGTTGTAGGAAAAATAAACATGTTTCTTCACTGTACAGTTCACTCAGCTGTAAGAATGAGCATCTGGCTACGGTGGTGAATATTTGTGTACAAAGTCTTCAGCATTAATTGCAATGAGAAGTGAAATGGTGTTTGATTGAACAGGTCTACCAGGGAGTAAAGTGTAATGTGCTTTGAGCAGTCCTGAAGATTGCATATTGTACTGTATAAGAACTCACCTTCACTTGCCTTTACCGATAGATATAAGTGACAATACATCAAACTATCAATGCACTACAATACTCAGTGTCAGTAATGTTCTATCAATAGCGAATGTGTTGTCACAGGTGCCTTTGACAATCTGGCTGTGGAGACGGAGGACGGGAAGATTCCTCTTATACAACTGGGTCAGGTTCTACAGAAGAGTCCACAGCTCGTTGTCATCAACATGGCCTCGTCTCCACAGGTGAGGTTAGCAGACAGACGGACGAATAAGGTGGGGTGGGGGGTTTAGAAACTGCCAGGTGATACACATGTGTTAAGGATGTGTTAAGGATGGGATGAATATGGGATTCGTATTCAAAATTTTCCTGCAATTCGTACATTCGCAGCTATATAAACGAATATCGCTCGAATATTTTCCTTTATGAATCATGTCCTCCGCCGCAAAATCGGTCCCGGGCGATCTTCAACTTTCTGACTTAACTATGAAAAAGACTACAACCGCCAAACTACTCCTCATATATTTTATACGTATACATATACACACACTAGATTACAAAATAAAATCACTAACATTACTTAAACAAATAAACTTCACAAAACAAACTCGTATAAAACTCACCGGCAACGCACATTCATGGCTGCTATGCATAGCTTACCGTAATATCGGTATTGTGTCCAGGGGTCTTTTGTTAGCAGTGTCGGGTTAAGGTTAGAGTTTTGGATAAGTTTAGGATTAGTTGAAGTTAGGGTTATGGTTACTTACGGGTTTGCATAAAACCGGAATTTGTGATAGTCATTTATTTAGCGACACCTACGATAAATTACCAATGTTATGATAATCACCGATCTACGCGTAGGCACCGTAGACCCCAAGATCATGTTGAGTTTTGCTCGAGTTTGTTTTCTTAATTTTAATCTTTACAGGAATGTAAATTATTAAATTTTGTAACCTAGTTTATATGTACATAAGATGTGATGATAAGTTTGGTAGCTGTAAGAAGTCGTTTTCATGGTTATGTCAGAAAGTAAACAATATGGCTACGATGCCGACTCCAGCACGGACTTGTGCCTGTGGCCATGGGATGATCTCAGGCCGATTAATTGACCCTGGCCGGTCGCAGGGTTAATATTTAATATTATGTGTATACAGAAAACAATACACCATCTCTATGTCTATGCAAAATTTCAGGACAATTGGAGCAATATAAATGTGTGGTTGTATGGTAATGTTCCACAATATCACTTTTTCCACTGTCACTAGAAAAGCTCATTTTCTTGGAAGTGACATTCCACA
>JAODUO010005853.1:0-10471 GCA_025642075.2 Ridgeia piscesae
AAAAAAACCCCCAAAAAAACCCCAAAGGGAAAAAAAAGGGAGGGGGGAAAAAAGGGGGGGAAAGGAAAGGGAAAAAAAGGGGGGGGAAGGGGGAGGGAAGGGGGCGGGGGGAAAAAAAAAAAAAAAGGGGGAGGGGGGGTTAAAGGGAAAAAAGGGGGGAAACAAAAAAAAAAGGGGAAAAAACCAAAAACCCCCCCAAAACCCCCCCCCCCAAAAAAAAAAAAACCCCCAAAAAAAAAAAAAAACCCCAAAAAAAGGGGCCCCCCCCCCCGGGGGGAAAAAGGGGCCGGAAAACCCCCCCCCCCCCAAAAAGGGGGGGGGGCCGAAAAAAAACAAAAAAAAGGCCAAAAAAAAAAAGGGAAAAAAAACCAAAAAAAAAAAAAAATTTTTTTTAAAAAAAAAATTTTAAAAACCCCCCCTTTTTCCCCCCCCCTTAACCCCGCAGGGAAAACCCCCCCTTTAAAAACCCCCCCAACCCCCTTTTTTTTTTCCCCAAAAAAATTTTTTAAAAATTTTTTCCCCCCAAAAAAAAAAAAATTTTTTTTTTTTTTGGGAAAAAAAAACCTTCTTTTTTTTTTTTTGGGTTTTTTAAAAAAATTTTTTTTTAAAAAAAAAAATTGGTTTTTTTTAGCTTTATTAAAAAAAAGGGAAAAAAAAAAAGGGGGGCCCCCCCCCTTTAAAAAAAAAAAATTTTTAAAAAAAAAAAGGGGGTAAGCCATGGAAGGAATCTGCAAGCCGGCGAACCTCCAACCCCTTTCGGGGAGGAGGAAGTCTGATTTCCCAGTGCTTCAACAGGAAAGGAGTTTACTCTCCTGCCGACCATGGTTACCGAAAAGAAATTACACCCTAACATTTAACGTCCGATAATTGGAGGCAGCCGCGTCATTAACTTGAATTTAATCCGGCGTCTCTTCCCCCAAAAAATTTTTCCCCTTCCCCCGAAAAAAAAGGGGGGGGGGGCCTATTTTAAAAAAAAATTTTTTTTTTTTAAAAAAAAAAAAAAAAAGGGGAAATTTTCCCCCCCAAAAAAAAAGGGGGGGGGTTTTTTTCCCCCCCAAAAACCCCCTTTTTCCCCGGGGGGGGGGGGCCCAAAAAAAATTTTTGGGGGGGGGAAAAAAAAAGAAAAAAAAAAAGGGGGGAAATTTTTTTTTTTTAAAAATTTCCTTTTTTAAGGGGGGTTTTTGAAAAAAAAACCCCCCCCCTTTTTTTTTTTAAAAAAAAAAAAAAAAAAAAAAAAAAAAAAAAGGGGGGGGGGGGGGGGGGGGGGGAAAACGGGAAAGGGGGGGTTTTTGGGGGGGGGAAAAAAGGGGGCCCTTAAAAAAAAAAAAGGGGGATAAAAAAAAAAAAGGAAAAAAAGGGAAAAAAAAAAAAAAAGGGGGGGGGGTAATTAAAAAAGGGAAAAGGGGGAAAAAAAAAAAAAAAAAATTTGGGGGGGAAAGGGGGGAAAAAAAAAAAAAAAAGGGGGGGGCCAAAAAAGGAAAAAAAAAAAAAAAACAACCTTTTGGGGGGGGGAAAAAAAGGGGAAAAAAAAAAGGGGGGGGGAAAAAGGGGGGAAAAAAAGGGGGGGGGGAAAAAAAAAAAAAAGAAACCGGGGTTTAAAAAGGGGGGGGGGGGGAAAAGGGAAAGGGGAAAAGGGAAAAAAAAAAAAAGGGGGGGCCCGGGGGCCCCCCCCCCCCCCAAAAAAAAAAACCTTTAAAAAAAATTTTTTAAAAAAAAAATTTAAAAAAGGGAAAAAAAATAAAAGGGTTTAAAAAAAAAAGGGCCGTATAAGAAGGGGACTACTGTATGTGCGTCAAGTTGCAGAGTATATAAAGTAACTGCAAAGTTCAATATGTACACATCGCGCTGTGTAGTCGTATATATAATAATACACATGATTATCTCAGCGTTCGGCGTGTTTGTAAACACGTTCCGGTTGCCCGATCATATTCCCTGGGCCAGCACTTCGAGGTGTGAAAAGAAGGGGCCGAAACAGGAGACAACATCGGTCGCTGGCGCTCCCGTACATGTTACGTAATGTTTTACCGGGCGACTGTCGTGGGGCGTGGCAGAGACGCGCACCTGTGGCTGTCGGTCGAACGATCATGGGATGTGCCGATTATGTTGCGCTGAGCAAGTCAAACCTCAAAGAAATGTTCTCGACTGATAACAATTTAAGTAATGGTTTAATTTGGAAGAACTGATGTTCCTGACAACATGAATTACTTTGAAATTCGTCGAGAAGGCGTCAATTGATGGCTTGTCACTGCGACTAGATTACCCGGGCGTGAACCAGCACCATGACATTTAAGGTGGGTGAAGGCGGAGCAGAACTTTAATTAAATCTCCTTCAACTCGCACAACGGCGTTGTCCTATAACAATACTTGTTAAATGTACATTTGTCAAAATAGTAAAAATCAACCTTAATACACAGGGTAAGGCTATATATAAACATCGCTTTAATGTTCAGCTTTGTTACTTTTTTAATTCGTGTTTGTATAAATTGCGCGTGGTTCAGATGCAATATATTAATACATTAAAGAACAGATCAACACTTTGTTCTAAGCATCGTTTTTATTAGGTCGAAACATGTGAAACCGTATTGCATTAAGGGCAACGTTAACATTGAATACTATAGGCTATGTACCCAGTGTCTCCCACTTCCTGATTCCCTCTCATTTTTTGTTTTCAAAGATTTTCTTAAAAACTATATTATGACTATTAACTAATTTCAATTTCATCACTATTGATGTATAAAACATATTTTATGTTGTTTTAATCGTACACAACGACTCAGTTTCACGATAAGCTTTAGTTAATTTGTTGTACGTACGGAAAAATATAATACACTAAATTTTATCATGGAATTATATGTTGCTGTTTTGGTTGGCATTATAATTGTAAAAGAGTTAATAGCATGCATGAAATCATAAACATTGTATTCATAGTAAATTGCTAAGATACAATCATTTCTACTATATGAATAATAATAATACATTCAATGTATGAATAAATAACTGTGATCATTCGATGTTAAGATACCTGTTAATATGAGATTGCTTATATTTATACATGCATATATTACCTAGTATAACCTTTGGTTATAATCTTTTGAGATATTCGTTAACGTTAATTTTATATTTTTTCTTAATAATTACGAAACACAGTTAATACAAATACAACTACCCAGTCAGTGTACACATCACGTGACAATGTACCTGCATAAAAACCTATTAAACACATTATGACACATAACGAAAATATCGAATATACCTTGAACTTACATAGTTTTGTTTATATTGTATAAAACGTAGGACTATGATTACATTTATATCATTATTATGCACTCATACATACATGTACATAGACACACAATTATGCTAGCATACCTAACAAGTATTTATTGAAAATAACGAACTTGAGAACATCTTGGATATTGTTAGACGATGCAACATGTTCTGTTACAAAATTGTCATGCTTGTAGGAAACAGTTACCTGTACTCGTTTTGTAATTTTTCTGGCAAAAACAATCTTTGAAATTGGGTGTTGGGCAGCCATAGTGACGTAATATGAAACGTTCAAAACCACATTTAGCAGTCTTGTATAGAAACATTTGTTTGTGCATGATTTTTCAGATCTTGAACTAATAATTATGTATTCCTGTCCGATCATGTATATTCATTTTCTAACAACACAAAATACTGTTCTGACTTATTGCACTTAGAACTGTGTTTTAACGCAAAAGCACTGTCAAATGTTTCTCTTAACCATTTTGTACACTTGCACAGTTTGGGGCAATGTCGGTTCAGTTTTGTGTGTAGCAGGTTCATAGCCTGCTGGTGTTCCTTATGCAAACACTACATGTTGTGTGCACACACATTGATTTTGTTTCATCAGCTCAGCTGGTTTTGTGATATTTTAGAAATGTGTTGAACTGTATAGTCAAACGTGTACATATCATTATTGGTTGGATGCGCATAAAATATAGGCAGAGATAGAGAGAGAAAGAGAGAGAGAGAGAGAGAGAGAGAGAGAGAGAGAGAGAGAGAGAGCTAGGTGGCGTCCACAACAGAAGAGAGTAAAGTGGTGAGCAAGGCTGAAGAGAGAGCGAGACAGAAAGAGAGGGGGATAGTGTACATGTTTGAAGAGTGACGGTGAATGTGGCTGCAGAGAGAGAGGACCGGAAAATGAGATAAGAGAAATATAGATAGCTTATAAATGTTGGTAAAGAGAAAGAATACTTGAAAAGCGAGATGGTGAACACTTCTAAAGTGAAAGACGTTGTGAATGTGACAGTGATGACACAGATTATGAATATGGATTGTATTAATGTTGCTTAAACCTTATGCTGACAAACTTGTTAAACCATGCATATGCATGACATTGTGAGTATGCATCGTTTTTGCATTTAATGATCTTGATGTATCAACAAAGTAATGTTTGCCATTTATGAAATGTTTTGACAATTATGTTTCAGTCAATTTTAATCTTTCTTCCAAGGGAGTGGAAATGTTTGTGCAAATAACACATGAGAGGTTAGAGAATAAATATAAAACTATATAGTAACATGTTACGGTTGATCTAATTTCTTAGTTACTCTATATTACATATAAATAACAAAAGTCCATATAAATGAAACCATGACCATACATTCTTAAATCCCCTCCACCTTTATATATAACCGACCAGTGTATACTTCTTATTTCACTACACCCACTCACTCTTCTACCTGTCCAGATATGCATTTATTTATGGGATCTACACTGCCTTGGGAATGGAACATAGCAACAGGAGGTCAAGTTTATTAAGTAGTCGTTTTTATGGGTTCAACACACATTAATGTTGCACTTTTACACAAAAACCAACTACTCATGTACATATTGTGCACAGGTAGGAAATAGTATTTAATAGGTACATTAGATGTGACATGGTTATAACACAATTTTAAATACAATAAAATGCGTCCAAGTCCATGGTATGAAGGAGCCACCACATATTTTATATACACGTCAAAATTTAAATTTTCTGAGGAGCAAGAGCGAGAGCGAGAGAGAACGAGAGAGTGAGAGATAGAGAGAGCGAGAGAGAGAGAGCGAAAGAGAGCGAGAGAGCAAGAGTGAGCGAGAGAGAGCGAGAGAGAAAGTGAGAGAGAGAGAGAGAGGAGAGTGAGAGAGCCAGAGAGAGAGAGAGAGAGAGAGAGAGAGCGAGAGAGAGATAGAGCGAGAGAGAAAGTGAGAGAGAGAGAGAGAGGAGAGTGAGAGAGCCAGAGAGAGAGAGAGAGAGAGAGAGAGAGCGAGATAGAGATAGCGAGAGAGAGTGAGAGTGAGAGTGAGAGAGAACGAGTGAGAGAGAACGAGACAGAGAGAGAGAGCGAGAGAGAGAGCGAGAAATGAAACCATGGCCATACATTATTAAATCCCCTCCACCTTTATATATAATCGACCAGTGTATACTTCTTATTTCACTACACCCACTCACTCTTCTAGCTGTCCAGATATGCATTTATTTATGGGATCTACACTGCCTTGGGAATGGAACATAGCAACAGGAGGTCAAGTTTATTAAGTAGTCGTTTTTATGGGTTCAACACACATTAATGTTGCACTTTTACACAAAAACCAACTACTCATGTACATATTGTGCACAGGTAGGAAATAGTATGTAATAGGTACATTAGATGTGACATGGTTACAACACAATTTTAAATACAATAAAATACGTCCAAGTCCATGGTATGAAGGAGCCACCACATATTTTATATACACGTCACAATATAAATCTTCTGAGGAGCGAGAGAGAACGAGAGCGCGAGAGCGAGTGAGAGAGAGCGAAAGAGAGAGAGAGAGAGCGAGAGAGTGAGAGAGCAAGAGCGAGCGAGAGAGGGAGAGAGAGCGAGAGAGCGAGAGAGAGCGAGAGAGAGAAAGAGAGCGAGAACGAGCGAGAGAGAGAGGAGAGCGAGACAGAGCGAGAGAAAGAGTGAGAGAGCGTGAGAGAGAGCAAGAGAGGAGAGCAAGAGACAGAGAGCGCGAGAGCGAGATAGCGAGAGAGAGCGAGAGAGAACGAGTGAGAGAACGAGACAGAGAGAGAGAGCGAGAGAGAGAGAGAGAGCGAGAGAGATAGAAGAGCGAGAGAAGGAGAGAGAGCAAGAGAGGGTGAAAGAACGAAGAAGATAGAGAAACAAGAGCAGAGTGAGAGAAACTAAGAAAGCTGTTGAAGAGAGAAGCGAGAGGAAGCAAAACGAGACAGCGAGATAGACGAAACGAAGGCAAGAAGAGCATCAACGCCTTAAGAAAACAAGAAAGAAGCAAACGAGCGAAGACATGACTCTCAGAAGATAAAGTGAGAAACGAAAAAGAAAGCAAGAGAAAGTGAACGAGAAATGAAAGCAGAAGAAAGAAGAGAGAGACGAAGAAAGAAACGAGAAGAGCGAAAGGAAGAGAAGAGAGCGAAGAGTGGGGACGAGGAGAATGAAAAACCGGAGGAGAGAGAAGGAGGAGAGAGAGAGAGAGACAATCGCTGAGAGCATATAAAAAACCAGCATCAATAGATAAAGAATACAGCTTAAGTTGACTGCAAGTTAATCTAATAATAAATTTAACACAATGTGGATGGGCATATGAATTTTATTATGATATTTCTATGGAAAATCAATTTTGTTCACATCAAATTTATATATATTCACCTGGATATCAGTATACATGGATGTTGGATTGTTAACCATTAATGTATAAACACATATCAAACTATTAATGTTATCATCTCATTCCATAGCAATAATCAACATAAAGAGAAAATGTGCTCACAGGTGATATATAAAACACTGAACGTAGTTTATCAACATACACGGTTGTTGCTACCATCTTGTCACATCAACTGCAGTAAACATGGAATGACCTGTGACAGGTCATATTATCTAGGGTTGACATGGTAACTCAATAAAACAAACATTTTGAAGTATGCTGTGCAAAGTGTGGACACACAATTGAAAAAAAAAGTAGTCAACTATTTCATTAGACTGCCCACATGACAATAATGACAGATTATAGGCAGCCCACCAGAATACAGATGGCCCACCAGAACAAAGACAGCCCAACAGAATAAAGACAGCCCAACACAACAAAGATAGCCCACCAGAATAAAGATAACACACCAAAATATTCAGTCCACCAGAATAAAGATAGCCCACCAGAATATAGACAGCACACTGGATCTCACATCAAGTTGGTTTTCAACATTAGCTAACATATGTATAACCACATGGGCAACATTGAAACCTTACTAAGCCAATTAAACAGAACAGACTGTGTATGTCATCCATTCTGTGATAAATGACTCCTACTTGCAAAGTAACATTTTAAGAAACTGCGAGACAATCGCGTATTTCTTATGAATGTTTATACAGTTGTATGTTAATTGAATATCTAGGTTTAAACGTGCACGTCCTATAAGATATTTGAGTCAAGCAACAGCATGACGAGAACAAAATCTCTCTGCTTGGCAGTATAAGCAGTACTCCACAACCATTATCCTTTGGAAAGATTCATAACTGTGACACTTTCAAAACCAATATCACTCACAATTGCTTCACGGTTCCGTGTTAGCAATATAACTTTGGTCGTATTATTCAAACCATATCTTGTCCCATGGCCAGTGCAATAAAATACAACTATTTACAGCATCTTTCAATTTGCAAATTTTGTTCCCAGTTTAACAAAGTAACTAAACACAGATAAGCATGCTGTAAACTTTCAACATGCATGTTGTAATCATAAGAATATAATAGTAAATGAAAACATAAAACTGAAGCAATTGTGAGTGATATTGGTTTTGAAAGTGTCACAGTTATGAATCTTTCCAAAGGATAATGGTTGTGGAGTACTGCTTATACTGCCAAGCAAAGAGATTTTGTTCTCGTCATGCTGTTGCTTGACTCAAATATCTTATAGGACGTGCACGTTTAAACCTAGATATTCAATTAACATACAACTGTATAAACATTCATGTGAAATACGCGATCATTTATCACAGAATGGATGACATACACAGTCTGTTCTGTTTAATTGGCTTAGTAAGGTTTCAATGTTGCCCATGTGGTTATACATATGTTAGCTAATGTTGAAAACCAACTTGATGTGAGATCCAGTGTGCTGTCTATATTCTGGTGGGCTATCTTTATTCTGGTGGACTGAATATTTTGGTGTGTTATCTTTATTCTGGTGGGCTATCTTTGTTGTGTTGGGCTATCTTTATTCTGGTGGGCTACTTTGCACAGCATACTTCAAAATGTTTGTTTTATTGAGTTACCATGTCAACCCTAGATAATATGACTTGCCACAGGTCATTCAATGTTTACTGCAGTTGATGTGACGAGATGGTAGCAACAACCGTGTATGTTGATAAACTACGTTCAGTGTTTTATGTATATCACATGTGAGCACATTTTCTCTTTATATTGATTATTGCTATGGAATGAGATGATAAAATTAATAGTTTGATATGTGTTTATACATTAATGGTTAACAATCCAACATCCATGTATACTGATATCCAGGTGAATATATATAAATTTGATGTGAACAAAATTGATTTTCCATAGAAATATCATAATAAAATTCATATGCCCATCCACATTGTGTTAAATTTATTGTTAGATTAACTTGCAGTCAACTTAAGCTGTATTCTTTATCTATTGATGCTGGTTTTTTTCTCTCTCTCTCTCTCTCTATACTCTCTCTCTCTCTCTCCCAAAAGTATATATGGCTCCCTCTCCCACTCTCTTCTCGTCTCTCTCCTCTTCCTCTCTCCTCTCCTCTTCTTCGCCTTCTCTTCTCGCCTTCCCCCTGCCCCCTCGCTCCTCTCGCTCCTCCCTCTCTCTTCTCTCCCCTCTCTCCCCTCTTCTCTCGCTCCCCCCTCCTTCTCTTCTCTCTCCCCCCTTCCTCTCCTCTCTCTCGTTCTCTTCCCCTCCCCTCTCTGTCTTTTTTCCCTCTCCCTCTCTTCTCCTCTCCCTCTCTCCTCTTTCTCTCCTCTTCTCCTCTCCCCTCTCTCTCCTCTTCCCCTTTCTCTTTCTCTCTCTCCCTCTCTCCTCTCTCCTCTCTCTCCCTCTCTCTCTTCTCTCTCCCTCTCTCCTCCTCTTTCCTCTCACTTCTCCTCTCTCTCCCCCTCTCTTTCGCTCTCTCTCCCCCTCTCCCTCTTTCTCTCCTCGCTCCTCAGTTTTAATTTTGGTGTATATAAAAATGTGGTCTCCTTTCCGGGATTACAATTTTTTGTTTTTAAAAATTGTTTTTAAACCCTGTAAATCTAATGCCAACAACTTTTTCCCTCCCGTCAAATATTCATGAGTAGTTGGGGAAAATGCCTTAAATGTGTTTGAACCCAAAAAAACGACTATTAATAAACTTGACCCCCTTTTCTATGTTCCTTTCCCCAAAGGGCGTGTAGATCCCATAAATAAATTTTATAAAAAAGAAGTAAATGGTGGGGGGTTTTATATAAAAGGGGGAGGGGATTTAAGAATGTATGGTCATGGTTTCATTTATATGGACTTTTGTTATTTATATGTAATATAGAGTAACTAAGAAATTAGATCAACCGTAACATATTACTATATAGTTTTATATTTATTCTCTAACCCCTCATGTGTTATTTGCACAAAATTTTCCCCTCCCTTGGAAGAAAGATTAAAAATTTACTGAAACATAATTGTCAAAACATTTCATAAATGGCAAACATTACTTTGTTGATACATCAAGATCATTAAATGCATACAACAGTGCCACACTGTGTGTGATCAAGCTTCACAAAAGCTAGAAAGAAACAACTTACATATGAACTGAGAAAACGATGCATACTCACAATGTCATGCATATGCATGGTTTAACAAGTTTGTCAGCATAAGGTTTAAGCAACATTAATACAATCCATATTCATAATTGTGTCATCACTGTCACATTCACAACGTCTTTCACTTTAGAAGTGTTCACCATCTCGCTTTTCAAGTATTCTTTCTCTTTACCAACATTTATAACCCATCTTATTTCTCTTATCTCATTTTCCGGGCCCCCCTCCGTCCCCTCTCTCTTCCCCCTTTCCCCTCCTCTTCAAACATTAAATATCCCCCCCTCCTTTTCCTTCTCTTCAGCCTTGCTCACCACACTCTCTTTTTTTCCCTTCTCTCTCTCTCTCTCTCTCTCTCTCTCTCTTTTGTTTCTCTTTTCTCCCAAATTTTTTGCGCATCCAACCAATAATGATATTGTACACGTTTGACTATACAGTTCAACACATTTCTAAAATATCACAAAACCAGCTGAACTGATGAAACAAAATCAATGTGTGTGCACACAACATGTAGTGTTTGCATAAGGAACACCACAGGCTATGAACCTGCTACACACAAAACTGAACCGACATTGCCCCAAACTGTGCAAGTGTACAAAATGGTTAAGAAAACATTTGACAGTGCTTTTGCGTTAAAACACAGTTCTAAGTGCAATA
>JAODUO010005855.1:0-14070 GCA_025642075.2 Ridgeia piscesae
TAGGTATCTTGAAAGCCTCTTTGGCATTGATCACTGTAGCGTATGTGATTGTTTCCATGGCAATGTTTCAAAATATGAAGCCGGTCTACGCTACTACCTAGGTACAAATTTCCGTGCCGAGAAATGTGTGATTGCAATAAACATTGGTCTCAAATCATCGAATGATCTCTACACTTGTTTCAAATGTGACCCCGTGAGTTAAACAATAGCAAAGAATGAGACACTTGTGTAGGTTGCCTTCGCCTGTTGCTTCCTCAACGTACTGTTTCCCGTCGAGATTAGTGTGTTGTGCTTGGTGTCATGACGGGCAAGGAGTCACCTACTCAACTGCATTGAGTTGGTGTGTTTGGTGTGTGTGTGTGTGTGTGTGTGTGTGTGTGTGTGTTTGTGTATGTGTTCGTGTGTGTGTATGTGTAGGTGTGTGTGTGTGTTGGTGTGTGTGTATGTGTGCGCGCGCGATAATGTGTGTGACATTCGCGCGAATGATGCTTATGCATTTTAATGTTAAGATATTTACTGCGATGCGATTTCGGCCTCTTACACAAGTTTCGTTTCGTGAGCCTTATTTTACCATCATATTTTGACATAACTTAATTTGATATACAGTAATTAATGAAGCTAAGTTGTCTTGGTGCAACAGAAGCTCGCTCACAAGGTGATGTGTATTGGTGAACATGTTACTGGCATAGTTGGCTGCTTTGCTTTTTATCCATGCACCCAATTTACTTCCTTATACTATAAGTAAAGCACATTCGGTGAAACACGTAAAACTGGCAGACACTGCTAGGCCCCAAAAACCACCACCTGAAGTGGTTGCTAGGAAATTATTCGAAGCTTAAACCATCTTCATTATATCAGTTCTGATCAGTCATATAGCGTGAGAAATAGCTGGAAGAATCGTCTAAGTAAAACGTTTCGAATGTGTTCTCATTTTTGTGAGAACTGTAACATTCAAACTAATGTCCATTCGCACTTGTTATGATAGAAATATTCATGTCAAGCTATCATTGATTTTCCAGGTTATATTGCACGAAATGGCTACACTCGTTAAAAACAAGACTTCACCCACTGTCGAATGACTGTTCCGCGTCGCCAGACTTCACATCGTCGGGCCTTGTCGGTCAGTACTGGTGCCAGATGTTGTCGGCCATGTGTCTCTGTATCTTCACCAGGCGCAGACACCTGAAGAAAAATAATAAAAGAGCGTTACAAAGTGCACGGTGATTAACAATGTTGAAACCAGTAGACGCAATTCTTACACATGCCTACATCCCTTCACCTACTGGCGTCAAATGCGTAAATCCCACAGCGATGCGATCGAGATTGCATTAAAGAAACTGGTATCTCTTGCCAGCATTCGGCTGCGCGGCACAGAAATGGCGGCAAACCGGAAGAGGCATTCCTACTGTGACGTCACGACAATACGGCAAACGCGGCATTTTCGTTTCTGGCGACGTCAGATTTCTAGATGGCGACGCCGTTGATTTAGGCAAACTGAGGGGGACCGCTTTCTCCCGTCATTTTTTCTTTCAATGTATGCACCCTGGCGTGGGGATGTTGTTACATGTACACGCATAGGACTACCTGTTATTTTTGTACAGGGGCCTGTGCGACATTCGAGTATTTTTTTATGTACGATGCAGGTTTACATGCGTGGCATATACACCGGTTAGATTCAACAATGTCAGACTCTGTCCATCGATTTTTATATCAAGTATATCAGGTCTGCTGCGGCGTCCGCGTGTATTAAACCCGGCCCGTCGGCTTGCCAGTTTGATGCGCTAACCATTACACTACACGCGCCTTTCTCTCTTAATGAAGTTTTAAGTGTAGAACAAATGAGATGGGTTTGCAATCTCCGCAAGTGCCTAATTCCTGTCGAAATGGCACAAATTCAACTCTTGTTCTCATTCACATGGCGCATTGCACTTTTCGATGAGTTGTCAATGTTTCCTCAAGCTTTCCACCTATGCGTATGCAAATAAAGTTTGGGCAGTATCTAATTTAACATTCGTACTGCTGAGCTTCACGATACTAAACTTAACGACAAGTTCCGTTCAAAATGTTGGCACTGTACTCTCTGCGATATGGAACCCTAAAACATGGTAACGGCGAGGCGATGCCATACACGACGTTCGTTCGCATAAAGATTTACTCTGTAGTGTAATACTCTTTGTAGGGCGTACAATTTATTGGCATTGATCACTGTAGCGTATGTGATTGTTTCCATGGCAATGTTTCAAAATATGAAGCCGGTCTACGCTACTACCTAGGTACAAATTTCCGTGCCGAGAAATGTGTGATTGCAATAAACATTGGTCTCAAATCATCGAATGATCTCTACACTTGTTTCAAATGTGACCCTGTGAGTTAAACAATAGCAAAGAATGAGACACTTGTGTAGGTTGCCTTCGCCTGTTGCTTCCTCAACGTACTGTTTCCCGTCGAATTAGTGTGTTGTGCTTGGTGTCATGACGGGCAAGGAGTCACCTACTCAACTGATTGAGTTGGTGTGTTTGTGTGTGTGTGTGTGTGTGTGTGTGTGTGTGTGTGTGGTGTGTGTGTGTGTGTGTGTGTGTGTGTGTGTGTTTGTGTGTGTGTTGTGTGTGTGTATTTTTAGGGTGTTTTTTGTGTGTTGGTGTGTGTGTATGTGTGCGCGCGCGATAATGTGTGTGACATTCGCGCGAATGATGCTTATGCATTTTAATGTTAAGATTTTACTGCGATGCGATTTCGGCCTCTTACACAAGTTTCGTTTCGTGAGCCTTATTTTACCATCATATTTTGACATAACTTAATTTGATATACAGTAATTAATGAAGCTAAGTTGTCTTGGTGCAACAGAAGCTCGCTCACAAGGTGATGTGTATTGGTGAACATGTTACTGGCATAGTTGGCTGCTTTGCTTTTTATCCATGCACCCAATTTACTTCCTTATACTATAAGTAAAGCACATTCGGTGAAACACGTAAAACTGGCAGACACTGCTAGGCCCCCAAAAACCCCCACCTGAAGTGGTTGCTAGGAAATTATTCGAAGCTTAAACCATCTTCATTATATCAGTTCTGATCAGTCATATAGCGTGAGAAATAGCTGGAAGAATCGTCTAAGTAAAACGTTTCGAATGTGTTCTCATTTTTGTGAGAACTGTAACATTCAAACTAATGTCCATTCGCACTTGTTATGATAGAAATATTATGTCAAGCTATCATTGATTTTCCAGGTTATATTGCACGAAATGGCTACACTCGTTAAAAACAAGACTTCACCCACTGTCGAATGACTGTTCCGCGTCGCCAGACTTCACATCGTCGGGCCTTGTCGGTCAGTACTGGTGCCAGAGTTGTCGGCCATGTGTCTCTGTATCTTCACCAGGCGCAGACACCTGAAGAAAAATAATAAAAGAGCGTTACAAAGTGCACGGTGATTAACAATGTTGAAACCAGTAGACGCAATTCTTACACATGCCCACATCCCTTCACCTACTGGCGTCAAATGCGTAAATCCCACAGCGATGCGATCGAGATTGCATTAAAGAAACTGGTATCTCTTGCCAGCATTCGGCTGCGCGGCACAGAAATGGCGGCAAACCGGAAGAGGCATTCCTACTGTGACGTCACGACAATACGGCAAACGCGCCCTTTTCGTTTCTGGCGACGTCAGATTTCAAAATGGCGACGCCGTTGATTTAGGCAAACTGAGGGGGACCGCTTTCTCCCGTCCATTTTTTTCTTTCAATGTATGCACCCTGTGCGTGGGGATGTTGTTACATGTACACGCATAGGACTACCGTGTTATTATTGTACAGCGGCCTGTGCGACATTCGAGTACTTTTTTTTGTACGATGCAGGTTTACATGCGTGGCATATACACCGGTTAGATTCAACAATGTCAGACTCTGTCCATCGATTTTTATATCAAGTATATCAGGTCTGCTGCGGCGTCCGCGTGTATTAAACCCCGGGCCCCTCGGCTTGCCAGTTTGATGCGCTAACCATTACACTACACGCGCCTTTCTCTCTTAATGAAGTTTTAAGTGTACGAACAAATGAGATGGGTTTGCAATCTCCGCAAGTGCCTAATTCCTGTCGCAAATGGCACAAATTCAACTCTTGTTCTCATTCACATGGCGCATTGCACTTTTCGATAGTTGTCAATGTTTCCTCAAGCTTTCCACCTATGCGTATGCAAATAAAGTTTGGGCAGTATCTAATTTAACATTCGTACTGCTGAGCTTCACGATACTAAACTTAACGACAAGTTCCGTTCAAAATGTTGGCACTGTACTCTCTGCGATATGGAACCCTAAAACATGGTAACGGCGAGGCGATCCATACACGACGTTCGTTCGCATAAAGATTTACTCTTTTTTTAATCTCTTTGTAGGGCGTACAATTTATTGGCATTGATCACTGTAGCGTATGTGATTGTTTCCATGGGAATGTTTCAAAATATGAAGCCGGTCTACGCTACTACCTAGGTACAAATTTCCGTGCCGAGAAATGTGTGATTGCAATAAACATTGGTCTCAAATCATCGAATGATCTCTACACTTGTTTCAAATGTGACCCGTGAGTTAAACAATAGCAAAGAATGAGACACTTGTGTAGGTTGCCTTCGCCTGTTGCTTCCTCAACGTACTGTTTCCCGTCGAATTAGTGTGTTGTGCTTGGTGTCATGACGGGCAAGGAGTCACCTACTCAACTGATTGAGTTGGTGTGTTTTTGTGTGTGTGTGGGGTGTGTGTGTGTGTGTGTGTGTGTTTTGGGGGGGTGGCGTGGGTTTTGGGGTGGGGGTGGGTGGTGGTATGTTGCGCGCCTTTTGGGTGCCCCGGAAGTGTTTTGTTTTTTTAAAATTTTAGGAGGGGCCCACACAACGTTTTTGAGCCTTTTTTTCCATCATATTTTGACATAACAAAAATACAGTTTTTCCAAAAGAAACTCGCTCACAAGGTGATGTGTATTGGTGACATGTTACTGGCATAGTTGGCTGCTTTGCTTTTTACCATGCACCCAATTTACTTCCTTATACTATAAGTAAAGCACATTCGGTGAAACACGTAAAACTGGCAGACATTTCTAGGCCCCAAAAACACCACTTTAAGTGGTTGCTAGGAAATTATTCGAAGTTTAAACCCCCAAAATCGCACATCATTCTGAGAAAAAGTAAAACCAAGTCGTTTTAATTTTTCCTTTTTTAAAAGCACAAACTAACCCTTCCACATGAAAAAATACATGCAAGCACAACCAGGAACACAAACACACCAAAAACAAGACCACCCACGTGAATGACTTTCCCGTCGCCAGACCACAAAATTTGGGGGGGCAGTACTGGGCCAGAAGGCCCATGTTCTCTGTATTTCCCAGGCCAGACATGAAGAAAAACAATAAAAGAGCTTACAATTTGCACGGGATTAACAAGTTGAAAAAGTAGACGCAATTTTAACATGCCTACATCCCTTACCTACGGGTCAAAAGCTAAATCCCACAGGATCATGAGATTATCCCCCTTTCCTTTTTCCGCCCTTTTGGGGGCCCGGGAAGGGTCGGCAAAGAACCATTTCTTTTTTTAAAATCCAAACCGCATCGTTTTTTACGAAAATTTAAGATGGGAAAGGGGAAAGGCTGCATACATTGAAAGAAAGAAGTAGACGGGAGAAAGCGGTCCCCCTCAGTTTGCCTAAATCAACGGCGTCGCCATCTTGAAATCTGACGTCGCCAGAAACGAAAATGGCGCGTTTGCCGTATTGTCGTGACGTCACAGTAGGAATGCCTCTTCCGGTTTGCCGCCATTTCTGTGCCGCGCAGCCGAATGCTGGCAAGAGATACCAGTTTCTTTAATGCAATCGCTGTGGGATTTACGCATTTGACGCCAGTAGGTGAAGGGATGTAGGCATGTGTAAGAATTGCGTCTACTGGTTTCAACATTGTTAATCACCGTGCACTTTGTAACGCTCTTTTATTGTTTTTCTTCAGGTGTCTGCGCCTGGTGAAGATACAGAGACACATGGCCGACAACATCTGGCACCAGTACTGACCGACCAGGCCCGACGATGTGAAGTCTGGCGACGCGGAACAGTCATTCGACAGTGGGTGAAGTCTTGTTTTTAACGAGTGTAGCCATTTCGTGCAATATAACCTGGAAAATCAATGATAGCTTGACATGAATATTTCTATCATAACAAGTGCGAATGGACATTAGTTTGAATGTTACAGTTCTCACAAAAATGAGAACACATTCGAAACGTTTTACTTAGACGATTCTTCCAGCTATTTCTCACGCTATATGACTGATCAGAACTGATATAATGAAGATGGTTTAAGCTTCGAATAATTTCCTAGCAACCACTTCAGGTGGTGGTTTTTGGGGCCTAGCAGTGTCTGCCAGTTTTACGTGTTTCACCGAATGTGCTTTACTTATAGTATAAGGAAGTAAATTGGGTGCATGGATAAAAAGCAAAGCAGCCAACTATGCCAGTAACATGTTCACCAATACACATCACCTTGTGAGCGAGCTTCTGTTGCACCAAGACAACTTAGCTACATTAATTACTGTATATCAAATTAAGTTATGTCAAAATATGATGGTAAAATAAGGCTCACGAAACGAAACTTGTGTAAGAGGCCGAAATCGCATCGCAGTAAATATCTTAACATTAAAATGCATAAGCATCATTCGCGCGAATGTCACACACATTATCGCGCGCGCACCACATACACACACACCAACACACATAACACACACACACACACAACACACACACACACACACACACACACACACACACACACACACACACACACACACAACACACACACACACAAACACACCAACTCAATAGCAGTTGAGTAGGTGACTCCTTGCCCGTCATGACACCAAGCACAACACACTAATCTCGACGGGAAACAGTACGTTGAGGAAGCAACAGGCGAAGGCAACCTACACAAGTGTCTCATTCTTTGCTATTGTTTAACTCACAGGGTCACATTTGAAACAAGTGTAGAGATCATTCGATGATTTGAGACCAATGTTTATTGCAATCACACATTTCTCGGCACGGAAATTTGTACCTAGGTAGTAGCGTAGACCGGCTTCATATTTTGAAACATTGCCATGGAAACAATCACATACGCTACAGTGATCAATGCCAATAAATTGTACGCCCTACAAAGAGTATTACACTACAGAGTAAATCTTTATGCGAACGAACGTCGTGTATGGCATCGCCTCGCCGTTACCATGTTTTAGGGTTCCATATCGCAGAGAGTACAGTGCCAACATTTTGAACGGAACTTCTGTCGTTAAGTTTAGTATCGTGAAGCTCAGCAGTACGAATGTTAAATTAGATACTGCCCAAACTTCTATTTGCATACGCATAGGTGGAAAGCTTGAGGAAACATTGACAACTCATCGAAAAGTGCAATGCGCCATGTGAATGAGAACAAGAGTATGAATTATGTGCCATTTGCGACAGGAATTAGGCACTTGCGGAGATTGCAAACCCATCTCATTTGTTCGTACACTTAAAACTTCATTAAGAGAGAAAGGCGCGTGTAGTGTAATGGTTAGCGCATCAAAGTGGCAAGCCGACGGGCCGGTTTTAATACACGCGGACGCCGCAGCAGACCTGATATACTTGATATAAAAATCGATGGACAGAGTCTGACATTGTTGAATCTAACCGGTGCTATATGCCACGCATGTAAACCTGCATCGTACATAAAAAGTACTCGAATGTCGCACAGGCCGCTGTACAATAATAACACGGTAGTCCTATGCGTGTACATGATAACAACATCCCCACGCACAGGGTGCATACATTGAAAGAAAGAAGTAGACGGGAGAAAGCGGTCCCCCTCAGTTTGCCTAAATCAACGGCGTCGCCATCTTGAAATCTGACGTCGCCAGAAACGAAAATGGCGCGTTTGCCGTATTGTCGTGACGTCACAGTAGGAATGCCTCTTCCGGTTTGCCGCCATTTCTGTGCCGCGCAGCCGAATGCTGGCAAGAGATACCAGTTTCTTTAATGCAATCTCGATCGCATCGCTGTGGGATTTACGCATTTGACGCCAGTAGGTGAAGGGATGTAGGCATGTGTAAGAATTGCGTCTACTGGTTTCAACATTGTTAATCACCGTGCACTTTGTAACGCTCTTTTATTATTTTTCTTCAGGTGTCTGCGCCTGGTGAAGATACAGAGACACATGGCCGACAACATCTGGCACCAGTACTGACCGACAAGGCCCGACGATGTGAAGTCTGGCGACGCGGAACAGTCATTCGACAGTGGGTGAAGTCTTGTTTTTAACGAGTGTAGCCATTTCGTGCAATATAACCTGGAAAATCAATGATAGCTTGACATGAATATTTCTATCATAACAAGTGCGAATGGACATTAGTTTGAATGTTACAGTTCTCACAAAAATGAGAACACATTCGAAACGTTTTACTTAGACGATTCTTCCAGCTATTTCTCACGCTATATGACTGATCAGAACTGATATAATGAAGATGGTTTAAGCTTCGAATAATTTCCTAGCAACCACTTCAGGTGGTGGTTTTTGGGGCCTAGCAGTGTCTGCCAGTTTTACGTGTTTCACCGAATGTGCTTTACTTATAGTATAAGGAAGTAAATTGGGTGCATGGATAAAAAGCAAAGCAGCCAACTATGCCAGTAACATGTTCACCAATACACATCACCTTGTGAGCGAGCTTCTGTTGCACCAAGACAACTTAGCTACATTAATTACTGTATATCAAATTAAGTTATGTCAAAATATGATGGTAAAATAAGGCTCACGAAACGAAACTTGTGTAAGAGGCCGAAATCGCATCGCAGTAAATATCTTAACATTAAAATGCATAAGCATCATTCGCGCGAATGTCACACACATTATCGCGCGCGCACACATACACACACACCAACACACATACACACACACACACACTACACAACACAACACACCACCCCACACCACACACACACACACCACACACACACACACACACACACACACACACACAACAAACACACCAACTCAATGCAGTTGAGTAGGTGACTCCTTGCCCGTCATGACACCAAGCACAACACACTAATCTCGACGGGAAACAGTACGTTGAGGAAGCAACAGGCGAAGGCAACCTACACAAGTGTCTCATTCTTTGCTATTGTTTAACTCACAGGGTCACATTTGAAACAAGTGTAGAGATCATTCGATGATTTGAGACCAATGTTTATTGCAATCACACATTTCTCGGCACGGAAATTTGTACCTAGGTAGTAGCGTAGACCGGCTTCATATTTTGAAACATTGCCATGGAAACAATCACATACGCTACAGTGATCAATGCCAATAAATTGTACGCCCTACAAAGAGTATTACACTACAGAGTAAATCTTTATGCGAACGAACGTCGTGTATGGCATCGCCTCGCCGTTACCATGTTTTAGGGTTCCATATCGCAGAGAGTACAGTGCCAACATTTTGAACGGAACTTGTCGTTAAGTTTAGTATCGTGAAGCTCAGCAGTACGAATGTTAAATTAGATACTGCCCAAACTTCTATTTGCATACGCATAGGTGGAAAGCTTGAGGAAACATTGACAACTCATCGAAAAGTGCAATGCGCCATGTGAATGAGAACAAGAGTATGAATTATGTGCCATTTGCGACAGGAATTAGGCACTTGCGGAGATTGCAAACCCATCTCATTTGTTCGTACACTTAAAACTTCATTAAGAGAGAAAGGCGCGTGTAGTGTAATGGTTAGCGCATCAAACTGGCAAGCCGACGGGCCGGGTTTAATACACGCGGACGCCGCAGCAGACCTGATATACTTGATATAAAAATCGATGGACAGAGTCTGACATTGTTGAATCTAACCGGTGCTATATGCCACGCATGTAAACCTGCATCGTACATAAAAAAGTACTCGAATGTCGCACAGGCCGCTGTACAATATTAACACGGTAGTCCTATGCGTGTACATGATAACAACATCCCCACGCACAGGGTGCATACATTGAAAGAAAGAAGTAGACGGGAGAAAGCGGTCCCCCTCAGTTTGCCTAAATCAACGGCGTCGCCATCTTGAAATCTGACGTCGCCAGAAACGAAAATGGCGCGTTTGCCGTATTGTCGTGACGTCACAGTAGGAATGCCTCTTCCGGTTTGCCGCCATTTCTGTGCCGCGCAGCCGAATGCTGGCAAGAGATACCAGTCTCTTTAATGCAATCTCGATCGCATCGCTGTGGGATTTACGCACTTGACGCCAGTAGGTGAAGGGATGTAGGCATGTGGAAGAATTGTGTCTACTGGTTTCAACATTGTTAATCACCGTGCACTTTGTAACGCTCTTTTATTATTTTTCTTCAGGTGTCTGCGCCTGGTGAAGATACAGAGACACATGGCCGACAACATCTGGCACCAGTACTGACCGACCAGGCACGACGATTTGAAGTCTGGCGACGCGGAACAGTCATTCGACAGTGGGTGAAGTCTTGTTTTTAACGAGTGTAGCCATTTCGTGCAATATAACCTGGAAAATCAATGATAGCTTGACATGAATATTTCTATCATAACAAGTGCGAATGGACATTAGTTTGAATGTTACAGTTCTCACAAAAATGAGAACACATTCGAAACGTTTTACTTAGACGATTCTTCCAGCTATTTCTCACGCTATATGACTGATCAGAACTGATATAATGAAGATGGTTTAAGCTTCGAATAATTTCCTAGCAACCACTTCAGGTGGTGCTTTTTGGGGCCTAGCAATGTCTGCCAGTTTTACGTGTTTCACCGAATGTGCTTTACTTATAGTATAAGGAAGTAAATTGGGTGCATGGATAAAAAGCAAAGCAGCCAACTATGCCAGTAACATGTTCACCAATACACATCACCTTGTGAGCGAGCTTCTGTTGCACCAAGACAACTTAGCTTCATTAATTACTGTATATCAAATTAAGTTATGTCAAAATATGATGGTAAAATAAGGCTCACGAAACGAAACTTGTGTAAGAGGCCGAAATCGCATCGCAGTAAATATCTTAACATTAAAATGCATAAGCATCATTCGCGCGAATGTCACACACATTATCGCGCGCGCACACATACACACACACCAAACACACACACACCTACACACACACACACAACACAACAAAAACACACACACACACACACACAACACACCAACAAAAACAACACCAACAAACACCAATCAATGCAGTTGAGTAGGTGACTCCTTGCCCGTCATGACACCAAGCACAACACACTAATCTCGACGGGAAACAGTACGTTGAGGAAGAAAGGCGAAGGCAACCTACACAAGTGTCTCATTCTTTGCTATTGTTTAACTCACGGGGTCACATTTGAAACAAGTGTAACATCATTCGATGATTTGAGACCAATGTTTATTGCAATCACACATTTCTCGGCACGGAAATTTGTACCTAGGTAGTAGCGTAGACCGGCTTCATATTTTGAAACATTGCCATGGAAACAATCACATACGCTACAGTGATCAATGCCAATAAATTGAGCCTACAAAGAGTATTACACTACAGAGTAAATCTTTATGCGAACGAACGTCGTGTATGGCATCGCCTCGCCGTTACCATGTTTTAGGGTTCCATATCGCAGAGAGTACAGTGCCAACATTTTGAACGGAACTTGTCGTTAAGTTTAGTATCGTGAAGCTCAGCAGTACGAATGTTAAATTAGATACTGCCCAAACTTCTATTTGCATACGCATAGGTGGAAAGCTTGAGGAAACATTGACAACTCATCGAAAAGTGCAATGCGCCATGTGAATGAGAACAAGAGTATGAATTATGTGCCATTTGCGACAGGAATTAGGCACTTGCGGAGATTGCAAACCCATCTCATTTGTTCGTACACTTAAAACTTCTTTAAAAGGAAAGGCGCTGTAGTGTAATGGTTAGCGCATCAAACTGGCAAGCCGACGGGCCGGGTTTAATACACGCGGACGCCGCAGCAGACCTGATATACTTGATATAAAAATCGATGGACAGAGTCTGACATTGTTGAATCTAACCGGTGCTATATGCCACGCATGTAAACCTGCATCGTACATAAAAAGTACTCGAATGTCGCACAGGCCGCTGTACAATATTAACACGGTAGTCCTATGCGTGTACATGATAACAACATCCCCACGCACAGGGTGCATACATTGGGAAAAAAGTAGACGGGAGAAAGCGGTCCCCCTCAGTTTGCCTAAATCAACGGCGTCGCCATCTTGAAATCTGACGTCGCCAGAAACGAAAATGGCGCGTTTGCCGTATTGTCGTGACGTCACAGTAGGAATGCCTCTTCCGGTTTGCCGCCATTTCTGTGCCGCGCAGCCGAATGCTGGCAAGAGATACCAGTTTCTTTAATGCAATCTCGATCGCATCGCTGTGGGATTTACGCATTTGACGCCAGTAGGTGAAGGGATGTAGGCATGTGTAAGAATTGCGTCTACTGGTTTCAACATTGTTAATCACCGTGCACATTGTAACGCTCTTTTATTGTTTTTCCTCAGGTGTCTACGCCTGGTGAAGATACAGAGACACATGGCCGACAACATCTGGCACCAGTACTGACCGACCAGGCACGACGATTTGAAGTCTGGCGACGCGGAACAGTCATTCGACAGTGGGTGAAGTCTTGTTTTTAACGAGTGTAGCCATTTCGTGCAATATAACCTGGACAATCAATGATAGCTTGACATGAATATATCTATCATAACAAGTGCGAATGGACATTAGTTTGAATGTTACAGTTCTCACAAAAATGAGAACACATTCGAAACGTTTTACTTAGACGATTGTTCCAGCTATTTCTCACGCTATATGACTGATCAGAACTGATATAATGAAGATGGTTTAAGCTTCGAATAATTTCCTAGCAACCACTTCAGGTGGTGCTTTTTGGGGCCTAGCAATGTCTGCCAGTTTTACGTGTTTCACCGAATGTGCTTTACTTATAGTATAAGGAAGTAAATTGGGTGCATGGATAAAAAGCAAAGCAGCCAACTATGCCAGTAACATGTTCACCAATACACATCACCTTGTGAGCGAGCTTCTGTTGCACCAAGACAACTTAGCTACATTAATTACTGTATATCAAATTAAGTTATGTCAAAATATGATGCTAAAATAAGGCTCACGAAACGAAACTTGTGTAAGAGGCCGAAATCGCATCGCAGTAAATATCTTAACATTAAAATGCATAAGCATCATTCGCGCGAATGTCACACACATTATCGCGCGCACACACACACACACACACAACACACACACACACACACACACAACACACACACACACACCACACCACACACACACACACAACCACACACACACACACACACACACACAACACACACACACACACACACACACACACAAACACACCAACTCAATACAGTTGAGTAGGTGACTCCTTGCCCGTCATGACACCAAGCACAACACACTAATCTCGACGGGAAACAGTACGTTGAGGAAGCAACAGGCGAAGGCAACCTACACAAGTGTCTCATTCTTTGCTATTGTTTAACTCACGGGGTCACATTTGAAACAAGTGTAGAGATCATTCGATGATTTGAGACCAATGTTTATTGCAATCACACATTTCTCGGCACGCAAATTTGTACCTAGGTAGTAGCGTAGACCGGCTTCATATTTTGAAACATTGCCATGGAAACAATCACATACGCTACAGTGATCAATGCCAATAAATTGTACCCCCAAAAGGCCAGGTCTTATGGCAACGTCGTGAGGCATGCTCGCCTTACCAGTTTAGGTCCATATCGCAGAGATACAGTCCCCTTTTAACGGAACTTGTCGTTAAGTTTAGTATCGTGAAGCTCAGCAGTACGAATGTTAAATTAGATCTGCCCAAAAAATTTGTCGCGTGATTGAGGTTTTGCAACTTCGGAAAAGAAGCCTGAAAGAAACAAGATTTGAATTAGAAAACAAATTTTGAGAATAAGACTTATTTACCAATATTAGGGAAAAAGCGCCTCAAAAGTATTACATACAAGGGTTTTTTTGCGCGAAACC
>JAODUO010005858.1:0-12814 GCA_025642075.2 Ridgeia piscesae
CTCAGCCCCCCCAGCAAACCACGGGGATTGTGCGAACTATACGTAACACCAAAGAGAAAGTGGACCCACCCGTAGGCGTAGTAAATTCAGGCTAAAATAGGAATTCAGTCAATTAGCAGCGTCACCTGCACTTAGTTGTGATTCGTTGGTAGCGGAGGTAGCATTTCCATTACTTTTTCTAAACATGTCCTAGACAGTGGGAAGGTCTTATGATGAACGCTTCATCTATAAAACAAACTTACTGCTTTTTTCTAGTTTGATGTCTTTTCGCCTTTTTTCATTCTTCAATCGTCTATCTTCTTTATGCTACTACGTTCGTATTTCGTTATTCTTCTTTCGTTCTTCAACCATTTTTCGTGTTTTTCTTTCGGTTTTCGTTGTTTATGTCTTCTGTCTTCTGTCGACTTTCTTCTTCTGCTACTGACTATAATTAATTACACATTGGTAATTTTTCGACGTATTTCACGGCGACGATTGAACATTTCGTTAAACTAATACTGAATTGCAATGTTCAAACATACGGCGCGTTGCTCTACGCAGTTGTTGACCTTTAACCTGCTACTTATTGATCAACGTCAGAAGTTGTTGTAAATAGTGTTGTAAATGTGATTGACGATGTTTCGCATCGCGTGATGGCGAGACGCAAGGAGCTACTCCCGAAACTGCAAGCAAGGGAAACGGTAAAATTGCATCGATCTTTCATATAACAAACTCATGGTCAAGGACATATGGGAGAATTGAAGATTTATCCCGTGGGAATTGTGAGAGCTACATAGCAACTACACGAACATAAGATTTTTCACCTATGTAAAATAACCTAACCGACATATTTTCAAAACAATCTGGGTGCAATTTGTGATTTTAGATAGCACGATTTTAAGGTGTTTAGACGAGCCCACGGGATAGACATTTTTAAGACGTCTCAGAAGCAAATGTATTGGTCTTCGCACAAAATATATAAACCCCAACTTCTGGGACGTCATGATCCGAGCCAGTGCGACAATAGAGTGGTGCGACACGTGGCTGCATAGTGCTCAAAGACTCACTTTGACGCATATCGTGTGGAACATAGTTCGAGGGGCAGCGACGGTTGGTTTTATTACCCCAACACACACACACACACACACACACACACACACACACACACACACACACACACACACACACACACACACACACACACACACACACACACACCCCCCATCTTTCTTTCGCTCTCTCTCTCTCTCTCTCTCTCTCTCTCTCTCTCTCTCTCTCTCTCTCTCTCTCTCTCTCTCTTCTTCTCTCTCTCTCTCTCTCTCTCGTCTCTCTCTCTCTCTCTCTCTCTCTCTCTCTCTCTCTCTCTCTCTCTCTCTCTCTCTCTCTCTCTCTCTCCCCTCCTCTATCTCATTCCATCCCTCCCTCTCTCTTCCTCATCCTCTCCCTTACCCTGTCCTTTTCAGTGTCCCTTTCTATGTCCCTTTCCCTCATTGTGTCTCTCCCTCCCTCTCACAACCGTTTCTGCCCACAGTGAATAAAAGTGATGTCACACTGTCAAGAAAGCTGTTAACTGTGGCTGCTTCCAGCCAGTGCAGTGACAGTGTGACATGGTGTGACACAGTGTGACTCGGTATGGTGTACTAAGTTGAATGATGAATCTTATCTGTGTTTGTAGAATGTGTGAGTACTGGAGGATAACCCCAATGTTATGGTGCCCCACAAGAATTCGTTTCCCTTGAACAAGAGAAACAAACAAGGTAAATAAGAATTGTCACATCTGGAGCTGGTCAGTCTCTTGACAGGGTTGACACCAACAGTGTGACCCTTATGAAGACACTACTTTGTGCATTTCTAAATTGATCCTATTTTAAAGTGGCCATTGTATTCAAATACTTTTTGTATTATTCAATCAAGCAATGTCATAGTATTTCACATACATTATACACGTACTTCTACAAGCACACTCCATACATATAACACACCACAAACACACAAACACACAAAACACACAAACACACACAAACACACACAAACACACACAAACACACCAAACACACACACACACACACAACACACACACACACACACACACACACACACACACACACACACACACACACACACTGCACTACTGGTCTGTAGCCAGCATCTTTCAACTTGGAGACATCGAACCATTTCAACAGCCTAATTGGTGTTACAGTTCTTTTAATAAGAAATAATACATTATATCCTCAAAAGCAACTGAACATTGCTGTGTCCTTGAGCTTAAGTTAAGTATACGTTTTTAAATGTCAAATATTACAACGCTTCAACGCGGCAATTTCGTCAATGCCATTTTTGACTAGTAGTCAAAGCCAGTTATAATCTTTCTGGTAGCTGCACAATCCAAGAAATTACATGCAAATATCGTATTACAATACCGTTATACAAATATAGGGAATGATTTTGTATTCAGAGTTCGATACAAGTACCATACAAATGAGCGGATATCGCACAGACTACAACGTTTCTGACGTCATCGACTTGAACAACGCCACCTGTCAACCAGTGACTACACCATAATCCGACACACCTTTCCTTCTGAAGATCGAGTTGCCGACTTATTACAAACCTTTGATCGTGACGGCGGTGTTGGATGGTGACTGTCTCGACTTCCCGGCGACAATGGTGTACACGGAGGGTGACCGGTCAGTTATGGTTCCCTATGGCAACAACCCGTCGTTCTGTGAAAACATTCCTGGAACTTGCGCCTTCGACTGCGACGACAAGGGGTGTCAACTCGTCACACTAGCCTTGCTCAGCGCCCCCAGCAAACCACGGGGATTGTGCGAACTATACGTAACACCAAAGAGAAAGTGGACCCACCCGTAGGCGTAGTAAATTCAGGCTAAAATAGGAATTCAGTCAATTAGCAGCGTCACCTGCACTTAGTTGTGATTCGTTGGTAGCGGAGGTAGCATTTCCATTACTTTTTCTAAACATGTCCTAGACAGTGGGAAGGTCTTATGATGAACGCTTCATCTATAAAACAAACTTACTGCTTTTTTCTAGTTTGATGTCTTTTCGCCTTTTTTCATTCTTCAATCGTCTATCTTCTTTATGCTACTACGTTCGTATTTCGTTATTCTTCTTTCGTTCTTCAACCATTTTTCGTGTTTTTCTTTCGGTTTTCGTTGTTTATGTCTTCTGTCTTCTGTCGACTTTCTTCTTCTGCTACTGACTATAATTAATTACACATTGGTAATTTTTCGACGTATTTCACGGCGACGATTGAACATTTCGTTAAACTAATACTGAATTGCAATGTTCAAACATACGGCGCGTTGCTCTACGCAGTTGTTGACCTTTAACCTGCTACTTATTGATCAACGTCAGAAGTTGTTGTAAATAGTGTTGTAAATGTGATTGACGATGTTTCGCATCGCGTGATGGCGAGACGCAAGGAGCTACTCCCGAAACTGCAAGCAAGGGAAACGGTAAAATTGCATCGATCTTTCATATAACAAACTCATGGTCAAGGACATATGGGAGAATTGAAGATTTATCCCGTGGGAATTGTGAGAGCTACATAGCAACTACACGAACATAAGATTTTTCACCTATGTAAAATAACCTAACCGACATATTTTCAAAACAATCTGGGTGCAATTTGTGATTTTAGATAGCACGATTTTAAGGTGTTTAGACGAGCCCACGGGATAGACATTTTTAAGACGTCTCAGAAGCAAATGTATTGGTCTTCGCACAAAATATATAAACCCCAACTTCTGGGACGTCATGATCCGAGCCAGTGCGACAATAGAGTGGTGCGACACGTGGCTGCATAGTGCTCAAAGACTCACTTTGACGCATATCGTGTGGAACATAGTTCGAGGGGCAGCGACGGTTGGTTTTATTACTCCAACACACACACACACACACACACACACACACACACACACACACACACACACACACACACACACACACACACACACACACACACACACACACATCTTTCTTTCGCTCTCTCTCTCTCTCTCTCTCTCTCTCTCTCTCTCTCTTTCTCTCTCTCTCTCTCTCTCTCTGTCTCTCTCTCTCTCTCTCTCTCTCTCTCTGTCTCTCTCTCTCTCTCTCTCTCTCTCTCTCTCTCTCTCTCTCTCTCTCTCTCTCTCTCTCTCTCTCTCCCTCCTCTATCTCATTCCATCCCTCCCTCTCTCTTCCTCATCCTCTCCCTTACCTTGTCCTTTTCAGTGTCCCTTTCTATGTCCCTTTCCCTCATTGTTCTCTCCCTCCCTCTCACAACCGTTTCTGCCCACAGTGAATAAAAGTGATGTCACACTGTCAAGAAAGCTGTTAACTGTGGCTGCTTCCAGCCAGTGCAGTGACAGTGTGACATGGTGTGACACAGTGTGACTCGGTATGGTGTACTAAGTTGAATGATGAATCTTATCTGTGTTTGTAGAATGTGTGAGTACTGGAGGATAACCCCAATGTTATGGTGCCCCACAAGAATTCGTTTCCCTCGAACAAGAGAAACAAACAAGGTAAATAAGAATTGTCACATCTGGAGCTGGTCAGTCTCTTGACAGGGTTGACACCAACAGTGTGACCCTTATGAAGACACTACTTTGTGCATTTCTAAATTGATCCTATTTTAAAGTGGCCATTGTATTCAAATACTTTTTGTATTATTCAATCAAGCAATGTCATAGTATTTCACATACATTATACACGTACTTCTACAAGCACACTCCATACATATAACACACCACAAACACACAAACACACAAACACACAAAACACACACAAACACACACAAACACACACAAACACACAAACACACACACACAAACACACACACACACACACACACACACACACACACACACACACACACACACACACACACACACTGCACTACTGGTCTGTAGCCAGCATCTTTCAACTTGGAGACATCGAACCATTTCAACAGCCTAATTGGTGTTACAGTTCTTTTAATAAGAAATAATACATTATATCCTCAAAAGCAACTGAACATTGCTGTGTCCTTGAGCTTAAGTTAAGTATACGTTTTTAAATGTCAAATATTACAACGCTTCAACGCGGCAATTTCGTCAATGCCATTTTTGACTAGTAGTCAAAGCCAGTTATAATCTTTCTGGTAGCTGCACAATCCAAGAAATTACATGCAAATATCGTATTACAATACCGTTATACAAATATAGGGAATGATTTTGTATTCAGAGTTCGATACAAGTACCATACAAATGAGCGGATATCGCACAGACTACAACGTTTCTGACGTCATCGACTTGAACAACGCCACCTGTCAACCAGTGACTACACCATAATCCGACACACCTTTCCTTCTGAAGATCGAGTTGCCGACTTATTACAAACCTTTGATCGTGACGGCGGTGTTGGATGGTGACTGTCTCGACTTCCCGGCGACAATGGTGTACACGGAGGGTGACCGGTCAGTTATGGTTCCCTATGGCAACAACCCGTCGTTCTGTGAAAACATTCCTGGAACTTGCGCCTTCGACTGCGACGACAAGGGGTGTCAACTCGTCACACTAGCCTTGCTCAGCGCCCCCAGCAAACCACGGGGATTGTGCGAACTATACGTAACACCAAAGAGAAAGTGGACCCACCCGTAGGCGTAGTAAATTCAGGCTAAAATAGGAATTCAGTCAATTAGCAGCGTCACCTGCACTTAGTTGTGATTCGTTGGTAGCGGAGGTAGCATTTCCATTACTTTTTCTAAACATGTCCTAGACAGTGGGAAGGTCTTATGATGAACGCTTCATCTATAAAACAAACTTACTGCTTTTTTCTAGTTTGATGTCTTTTCGCCTTTTTTCATTCTTCAATCGTCTATCTTCTTTATGCTACTACGTTCGTATTTCGTTATTCTTCTTTCGTTCTTCAACCATTTTTCGTGTTTTTCTTTCGGTTTTCGTTGTTTATGTCTTCTGTCTTCTGTCGACTTTCTTCTTCTGCTACTGACTATAATTAATTACACATTGGTAATTTTTCGACGTATTTCACGGCGACGATTGAACATTTCGTTAAACTAATACTGAATTGCAATGTTCAAACATACGGCGCGTTGCTCTACGCAGTTGTTGACCTTTAACCTGCTACTTATTGATCAACGTCAGAAGTTGTTGTAAATAGTGTTGTAAATGTGATTGACGATGTTTCGCATCGCGTGATGGCGAGACGCAAGGAGCTACTCCCGAAACTGCAAGCAAGGGAAACGGTAAAATTGCATCGATCTTTCATATAACAAACTCATGGTCAAGGACATATGGGAGAATTGAAGATTTATCCCGTGGGAATTGTGAGAGCTACATAGCAACTACACGAACATAAGATTTTTCACCTATGTAAAATAACCTAACCGACATATTTTCAAAACAATCTGGGTGCAATTTGTGATTTTAGATAGCACGATTTTAAGGTGTTTAGACGAGCCCACGGGATAGACATTTTTAAGACGTCTCAGAAGCAAATGTATTGGTCTTCGCACAAAATATATAAACCCCAACTTCTGGGACGTCATGATCCGAGCCAGTGCGACAATAGAGTGGTGCGACACGTGGCTGCATAGTGCTCAAAGACTCACTTTGACGCATATCGTGTGGAACATAGTTCGAGGGGCAGCGACGGTTGGTTTTATTACTCAACACACACACACACACACACACACACACACACACACACACACACACACACACACACACACACACACACACACACACACACACACACACACACACACACACACACACACACACACACACACACACACACACACACACACACACATCTTTCTTTCGCTCTCTCTCTCTCTCTCTCTCTCCTCTCTCTCTCTCTCTCTCTCTCTCTCTCTCTCTCTCTCTGTCTCTCTCTCTCTCTCTCTCTCTCTCTCTGTCTCTCTCTCTCTCTCTCTCTCTCTCTCTCTCTCTCTCTCTCTCTCTCTCTCTCTCTCTCTCTCCCTCCTCTATCTCATTCCATCCCTCCCTCTCTCTTCCTCATCCTCTCCCTTACCTTGTCCTTTTCAGTGTCCCTTTCTATGTCCCTTTCCCTCATTGTTCTCTCCCTCCCTCTCACAACCGTTTCTGCCCACAGTGAATAAAAGTGATGTCACACTGTCAAGAAAGCTGTTAACTGTGGCTGCTTCCAGCCAGTGCAGTGACAGTGTGACATGGTGTGACACAGTGTGACTCGGTATGGTGTACTAAGTTGAATGATGAATCTTGTCTGTGTTTGTAGAATGTGTGAGTACTGGAGGATAACCCCAATGTTATGGTGCCCCACAAGAATTCGTTTCCCTCGAACAAGAGAAACAAACAGATAAATAAGAATTGTCACATCTGGAGCTGGTCAGTCTCTTGACAGGGTTGACACCAACAGTGTGACCCTTATGAAGACACTACTTTGTGCATTTCTAAATTGATCCTATTTTAAAGTGGCCATTGTATTCAAATACTTTTTGTATTATTCAATCAAGCAATGTCATAGTATTTCACATACATTATACACGTACTTCTACAAGCACACTCCATACATATAACACACCACAAACACACAAACACACAAACACACACAAACACACACAAACACACACAAACACACACAAACACACAAACACACACACACAAACACACACACACACACACACACACACACACACACACACACACACACACACACACACACACACACACACTGCACTACTGGTCTGTAGCCAGCATCTTTCAACTTGGAGACATCGAACCATTTCAACAGCCTAATTGGTGTTACAGTTCTTTTAATAAGAAATAATACATTATATCCTCAAAAGCAACTGAACATTGCTGTGTCCTTGAGCTTAAGTTAAGTATACGTTTTTAAATGTCAAATATTACAACGCTTCAACGCGGCAATTTCGTCAATGCCATTTTTGACTAGTAGTCAAAGCCAGTTATAATCTTTCTGGTAGCTGCACAATCCAAGAAATTACATGCAAATATCGTATTACAATACCGTTATACAAATATAGGGAATGATTTTGTATTCAGAGTTCGATACAAGTACCATACAAATGAGCGGATATCGCACAGACTACAACGTTTCTGACGTCATCGACTTGAACAACGCCACCTGTCAACCAGTGACTACACCATAATCCGACACACCTTTCCTTCTGAAGATCGAGTTGCCGACTTATTACAAACCTTTGATCGTGACGGCGGTGTTGGATGGTGACTGTCTCGACTTCCCGGCGACAATGGTGTACACGGAGGGTGACCGGTCAGTTATGGTTCCCTATGGCAACAACCCGTCGTTCTGTGAAAACATTCCTGGAACTTGCGCCTTCGACTGCGACGACAAGGGGTGTCAACTCGTCACACTAGCCTTGCTCAGCGCCCCCAGCAAACCACGGGGATTGTGCGAACTATACGTAACACCAAAGAGAAAGTGGACCCACCCGTAGGCGTAGTAAATTCAGGCTAAAATAGGAATTCAGTCAATTAGCAGCGTCACCTGCACTTAGTTGTGATTCGTTGGTAGCGGAGGTAGCATTTCCATTACTTTTTCTAAACATGTCCTAGACAGTGGGAAGGTCTTATGATGAACGCTTCATCTATAAAACAAACTTACTGCTTTTTTCTAGTTTGATGTCTTTTCGCCTTTTTTCATTCTTCAATCGTCTATCTTCTTTATGCTACTACGTTCGTATTTCGTTATTCTTCTTTCGTTCTTCAACCATTTTTCGTGTTTTTCTTTCGGTTTTCGTTGTTTATGTCTTCTGTCTTCTGTCGACTTTCTTCTTCTGCTACTGACTATAATTAATTACACATTGGTAATTTTTCGACGTATTTCACGGCGACGATTGAACATTTCGTTAAACTAATACTGAATTGCAATGTTCAAACATACGGCGCGTTGCTCTACGCAGTTGTTGACCTTTAACCTGCTACTTATTGATCAACGTCAGAAGTTGTTGTAAATAGTGTTGTAAATGTGATTGACGATGTTTCGCATCGCGTGATGGCGAGACGCAAGGAGCTACTCCCGAAACTGCAAGCAAGGGAAACGGTAAAATTGCATCGATCTTTCATATAACAAACTCATGGTCAAGGACATATGGGAGAATTGAAGATTTATCCCGTGGGAATTGTGAGAGCTACATAGCAACTACACGAACATAAGATTTTTCACCTATGTAAAATAACCTAACCGACATATTTTCAAAACAATCTGGGTGCAATTTGTGATTTTAGATAGCACGATTTTAAGGTGTTTAGACGAGCCCACGGGATAGACATTTTTAAGACGTCTCAGAAGCAAATGTATTGGTCTTCGCACAAAATATATAAACCCCAACTTCTGGGACGTCATGATCCGAGCCAGTGCGACAATAGAGTGGTGCGACACGTGGCTGCATAGTGCTCAAAGACTCACTTTGACGCATATCGTGTGGAACATAGTTCGAGGGGCAGCGACGGTTGGTTTTATTACTCCAACACACACACACACACACACACACACACACACACACACACACACACACACACACACACACACACACACACACACACACACACACACACACACACACACACACACACACACACACACACACACACACACACACATCTTTCTTTCGCTCTCTCTCTCTCTCTCTCTCTCTCTCTCTCTCTCTCTCTCTCTCTCTCTCTCTCTATATATATATATATATATATATATATATATATATCTGTGTATATATGCATGTGTTCATGCGCGTGTTCATGCGCGTGTACTATGGGTCCGTATGCAACATTTTGCATTTAAGCATTTTCCAAATCGTGTATATCACTGTTGCTCCACAATACAGAATAATCACAACATGGGCACGCTTTTTCACTTGCAGTATATGCTGTTCGCATAAATTGCTATGGGTTACAAAATATTGCACTACAACATGTACTACATTTGTATGACAACTGTACGCGTTTTCACATTGCATTAAGTGGTGTCACGTTGCTATATGTGTTAGAACTTAGAAGTGATATCAATACGTTTTAATTTTCTACCGTTAAGGATTGATTAGGATCAAGCAATTTTGCATAATATGTATATGATATGAGCTGGCTTTGACATTGGGTTAATACTACACGATTACGCATAGTAAAAATAGGCTCAAATAAAAGGTAATAAGTTACAGATCACATAACTGTTAATTTTATTACGATATTTTTTATTAGTCCAAAGTTATTGCAATTTAAAGACGGAAAAATTGCGCGAAATGTGTGTATCTCTTATAATGGTAAAATGACCTAATTTTTGTGTTTTCTGTTGATAAATATTTGAATAAAAGTGACTTTAAAATGGCATCACTTTGTTATTTATATGACTATTAAAATACTTTTTGCAGTGTTTTGAAATGCATTGAATGGAGTAATAAATTTGCTATATTGATTTTTTTGCACTAATTAATTCAGTTAATATTAGTTAAATAGTGCACAGTAGTAACAGACCAACACATTCTAATCAAGACCAGCAGAGTCCATAAATATGAAGATATAGATATTATGGAGTGTGCATAACCACATTATGAGAATAAACTTATAGTAACTAGTCATGTAATAAAACAATATTAATTAGTTAAAAGGCGATAATTAGCAAGCAACCTCAAAAGACAGAAACTTTTTGTAAAATGCCACAATGTCCATGAATATGTTTATAATAAAAATTATTATTATAAACATGAATTTGTAGAACCACCTTACTTATGGTAAGAGATATACATTAAACAGTTATGTAATATTAATAATAAACTAAATGAATAAATCAATTAAATTAATAGCCGTGCTTCGTATAGACTTACACATGAATAAAAGGCCTTAATGTCCATAATTATTAAGACATTCCCACATTTATTATGGTAGTAAATACACATTACCCAGTAATTTCATATTCACACTAACTTAATTAATAAGTTAATATTGGCTAATGTTAGCATGCTAACTCGACTAATGGTTACGTTTTGATGAAAGCCTACAGTAAATAATTATGAAATAAATATAATTTATGCAATGTTTAGAACCACATGAAACATTATGATCAACCATTAATAGTACATGTCATTACAGCATAAATAATAACTTTATTAATAAATATTAACTAAATAACAAACTCAACAGACCAATGCATGACAATGAAGCACAGTTGTCATACTTCACTTGTTTATGGATTATCGTGAGGTTACAGGTTGGACAAATGCTGCAGGCTCAGTATTCTTAGTAGAGAATAATGTTATTGTTTCATAATATCCTGCATTTCAACATGAACTTGATGAAGTAATGTTTATAAACTGTTCACAGTGTTTCGTTACCGACTCCGACATCTCTTGTGCAAAATGCAAGACTGCTTTCTGCGTTACCTTCCACAGGGATAAAGTGCAAGATGAAGAAGCTGCTTACAGTTCTCCGCCTAACTACAGTGTATGTTCAGTGTAGATGTGTGTATTATGTGACACATTCAGCGAGACAAGTTATGTAATAAATTAGAAATTAGTATAAGCGGATGATGCATGTGATATATTGAAGCCTTTGTAGGTTCTGTATCTTCACAGTTAACTGACAGGTACAGTTTTGTTCGTGCAATAAAACAATGTGTTCTTGTCTATTAAAACTGCAGTGTTCATGTCACGTCCACAGGGACTGTATCTTCAGAGAGCGTAGATATGTTGCTGGGTCATCTTCAGTCAAATGAATCTTGTAGTTATGCATACACATGTGTGTCATTTTTCAGGTGCGAGATTTCTGAAATAAAACAATTCAAAGTAACTACAATAATTCATCAAGCACATTATGTCAGTATTATTGTATGCCAAGCATTTAAATAAATAATAATTAGTAGTAATGTTTAACATTTCTAGAAGTAATTGAATTATTATTAATTATAATTAGGAATAGTAGTAGTGATATTTTATTCACAATATGTCATAAAACAGGAGTACAATAAATAGCATGAACAATCACCTTATTAAAGGGAACCAAAAGGGAAACGTTACATGCTATGCACGTGAAAGAGTTAATAAAAACGAACTATTCTGAACGGTAATCACATTTTTAAAGTCAGTGGTTTATTAGTAAAACACCTTTTCTAACAAAGTTCGTAAGTCGCAGCCTTTGCTCTGATGGTGCTGTCGCTGTCTGTTCCCATACTGATCAAATATGGTACAATCTGCAACAGCCCCACAAACCATCCATAATCTAGTCAACATGCATTCTTTCACATGCAGAGTGCATCGTACTTTATACTAATAACATTTATGTATTCATCAACCTATTTAAGCCTGTATCTCTAGATAACCCCCTTGTACTTCAAATTCAACACACCACACATGATTACCTACCTGCACTGGGTGCATGGTACAGTCATAGGGTGAGGGTGATTACACAATAAGGGTGATTACCTACCTGTACAGGATGCATGAGGCCCTGTCGTAGGATGAGGGTGATGACACCGAGTGCAATCATCCTCACTTGTGAGTGATGATGGAAGAAAGACTCAAGTATCTGTTTGATGTACACCTGTATGATTGTGCTGGCCATACTGCAAGAGAAACACACAACTCAAACAAACGTCATGAGGGTCTTGCGTGGCAGATACGGACATTATACATGTCACCATATTAAATAAAAAAACAAATAAGATCAATACTTCTAGCTCGTATCCTGCCAAAGAGAATTAATGCACACGTTTACATGGTTTAAAGGGCCCAAAAGGGAAATATTAAGTGCTATGCACGTGAAAGAGCTAATACAAAGCAACCATTCTGAACGGTAATCACATTTTTAACGTCAGTGGT
>JAODUO010005869.1:0-10301 GCA_025642075.2 Ridgeia piscesae
TAGACGGAAGACTGCGGCTGGACGGGAGAGGGCGACTAGACGGCAGATACCGACTAGACGGGAGATGGCGGCTAGACGGGAGAGAGCCATTACACGAGAGAGTTCGCTAGACGAGAGAGTGCGACTAGACGGGAGAGACCGACTAGACGGGAGATGGCGGCTAGACGGGAGAGGGCGATTAGGCGAGAGAGGGCGGCTAGACAGGGACAGGGCGATAATACGGGACAGGGCGACAAAACGGGAGAGGGCGACTAGACGGGAGAAGTCGGTTAGAGGGAAGACAGCGAATGAACGGGAGAGAGCGACCAGACGGGAGAGTGCCGCTAAACGGGATAGGGCAACTAGACCGGAGAGTGCGACAACACTGAAGAGGGCGGCTAAACGGGAGAGAGCGACTAGACTAGTCTTGAGAGAGCGACAAGACGGGAGAGGACGACTAGACGGGAGACTGCGGCTAGACGGGAGAGGGCGACTAAGCGAGAGACGGCGACTAGACGGAAGAGACCGAATAGAATGCAGATGGCTGCTAGACGGGAGAGGGCGATTAGAGGGGAGAGAGCGATGGAAGAGAAAGGGCGACTAGACGGGAGAGGGCGCCTAAACGGGACAGGGCGATTAGACGAGAGTGGGCGGCTAGATGGGAGAAAGCGGTTAGAGGGAACAAGGCGACTAGATGGGAGAGGGCGACTAGATGGAAAGGGCGGCTAAAAGGAGAGGGCGAGTAGACGGGACAGAGCGAGAAGACGGGAGAGGGCGACTAGACGGGAGAAGTCGGTTAGAGGGAAGACAGCGAATGAACGGGAGAGGGCGACCAGACGGGAGAGGGCCGCTAAACGGGATAGGGCAACTAGACCGGAGAGTGCGACAACACTGAAGAGGGCGGCTAAACGGGAGAGAGCGACTAGACTAGTCTTGAGGTGGCGGCTAGATGGGAGACGGTAGTTAGAGGGTAGAGGGTGAGAGAGTGAGACTATACGGGACAGGGCGACAAGACGGGAGAGGGCGACTAGACGTGAGAGTGCGACTAGACTGGAGATGGCGACAAGAAGGGAGGGGGCGACTAGACGGAGAGGGCGACTAGACGGGAGTGGCGACAAGAAGGGAGAGGTCGACTAGACGGGACAGGGCGACAAGACGGGAGAGACTGACTAGACGGGAGAGGGCAGCTAGACGGGAGAGGGCGACAAGACGGGAGAGGACGACTAGACGGAAGACGTCGGCCAGAAGGGAGACGGCGGCAAGAGAGGAGAGGGCAACTAGACGGGAGAGGGCGACTAGACGGGAGATGGCGAAAAGAAAGCAGTTGGGATCTAGACGGGAGAGGGCGACTAGCCGAGAGAGGGCGTCTAGACGGGAGATACCGACTAGACGGGAGAAGGCGGCTAGACGGGAGTGGAGAATAGACGGGAGTTTTCAGCTAGACGGGAGAAAGCCGTTTGAGGGGAGAGAGCGACTAGACGAGAGAGGACGACTAGAGGGAAGACGGCGAAAAGAAGGGAGAGGGCGACTAGACGGAAGAGGGGGACTAGACGGGTGAAAGACACTAGACGTGAGAGAGCGTCTAGACAGGAGAGGGCGATTACACGGGTGTGGGAGGCTAGATGGGAGAGGGCAATTAGACAGGAGTGGGCGGCTAGATGGGACAAAGAGGTTAGAGGGGACAGAGCGACTACAAGGGAGAGGGCAATTATACGGGAAAGGCGGCTAAAGGGAGAGGGCGAGTAGACGGGACAGGGCGACAAGTCGGGAGAGGGCGACTAGACTGGAGAAGTCGGTTAGAGGGAAGAGAGCGATTGAACGGGAGAGGGCGACCAGACGGTAGAGGGCCGGTAAACAGGATAGGGCAACTAGACCGGAGAGTGCGACAAGACGGGAGAGGACGACTAGACGGAAGACTGCGGCTGGACGGGAGAGGGCGACTAGACGGCAGATACCGACTAGACGGGAGATGGCGGCTAGACGGGAGAGAGCCATTACACGAGAGAGTTCGCTAGACGAGAGAGTGCGACTAGACGGGAGAGACCGACTAGACGGGAGATGGCGGCTAGACGGGAGAGGGCGATTAGGCGAGAGAGGGCGGCTAGACAGGGACAGGGCGATAATACGGGACAGGGCGACAAAACGGGAGAGGGCGACTAGACGGGAGAAGTCGGTTAGAGGGAAGACAGCGAATGAACGGGAGAGGGCGACCAGACGGGAGAGTGCCGCTAAACGGGATAGGGCAACTAGACCGGAGAGTGCGACAACACTGAAGAGGGCGGCTAAACGGGAGAGAGCGACTAGACTAGTCTTGAGGTGGCGGCTAGATGGGAGACGGTAGTTAGAGGGTAGAGGGTGAGACAGGGCAGCTAAACGGGAGAGGGTGGCTATACGGGAGAGGGCGGCTAGACGGGAGAGTGCGACTAGACGGGAAAGGCGGATGGCGTGTTAGGGCGGTTAGAGAGGGCGACTAGACTGGACGGGAGAGGGCGACTAGTGGGAAGACGGCCACTTGATGGGAGACCCGCGGCGAGAGGGCAGAGGGCTACTAGACGGGATAGGGCGACTAGACGTGAGAGGGCGACTAGACGGGAGATGGCGACAAGAAGGGACAGGGAGATTAGACGGGAGAGGGCGACTAGACGGGAGTGGCGACAAGAAGGGAGAGGGAGACTAGACGGGACAGGGCGACTAGATGGGAGAGACCGACTAGACGGGAGAGGGCAGCTAGACGGGAGAGGGCGACAAGACGGGAGAGGGCGACTAGACGGAAGAAGTCGGCCAGAAGGGAGACGGCGGCTAGAGACGAGAGGGCGACTAGACGGGAAAGGGCGACTAGACGGGAGAGGGAGACTAGACGGGAGAGACCGACTAGACGGGAGAAGGCGGCTTGACGGGAGAGGAGATTATACGGGAGTTTCCGGTTAGACTGGAGAAAGCCGTTAGAGGGGAGAGAGCGACTAGACGGGAGAGGTGCGACTAGACGGGAGAAGGCGGCTAAACGGGAGAGGGCGACTAGACGGGAGAGACCGACTAGAAGGGAGAGGGCGGATAGACAGGGAGAGGGCGATTATACGGGAGTGCGGGGTTCACGGGAGAACGCAACTAGACGGGAAAGAGCGAATAGACGGGAGAAGGCGGCTAGACGGGAGAGGAGAGTACACAGGAGTGTGCGGCTAGACGGGAGAAAGCTGTCTAGAGGGGAGAGAGCGACTAGACGGGAGAGGGCGCCTAGACGGGAGAGGGTGGCTAAACGGTAAAGGGCGACTAGACCGGAGAATGTGACAAGACGGGAGAGGGCGACTAGACGGGAGAGGGCGATTAGACGGGCGTGGTCCTCTAGAGGGGAGAGGGCGACTAGACGGGAGACGGCGGCTAGATGAGAGACGGTGGTTACGGGGCAGAGAGCGAGAGAGGGCGACTAGACGGGACAAGGCGGAGGGCGGGATAGGGCGGTTAGAGAGGGCGACTAGTCCGGACGGGAGAGGGAGACTATATGGGACAGGGCGACAAGACGGGAGAGGGCGACTAGAGGGAAGACGGCCACTAGATGGGAGACCCGCAGCGAGAGGGCAGAGGGCGACTAGATGGGATAAGGCGACTAGACGTGAGAAGGCGACTAGACGGGAGAGGGTGGCTAAACGGTAAAGGGCGACTAGACCGGAGAATGTGACAAGACGGGAGAGGGCGACTAGACGGGAGAGGGCGATTAGACGGGCGTGGTCCTCTAGAGGGGAGAGGGCGACTAGACGGGAGACGGCGGCTAGATGAGAGACGGTGGTTACGGGGCAGAGAGCGAGAGAGGGCGACTAGACGGGACAAGGCGGAGGGCGGGATAGGGCGGTTAGAGAGGGCGACTAGTCCGGACGGGAGAGGGAGACTATATGGGACAGGGCGACAAGACGGGAGAGGGCGACTAGAGGGAAGACGGCCACTAGATGGGAGACCCGCAGCGAGAGGGCAGAGGGCGACTAGATGGGATAAGGCGACTAGACGTGAGAAGGCGACTAGACGGGAGATGGCGATAAGAAGGGAGGGGGCGACTAGACGGGAGAAGGCTGCTTGACGGGAGAGGAGATTAGACGGGAGTTTGCGGATAGACGGGAGAAAGCCGTTAGAGGGGAGAGAGCGACTAGACGGGAGAGGTGCGACTAGACGGGAGAGGGCGGCTAAACGGGAGAGGGCGACTAGACGGGAGAGACCGACTAGAAGGGAGAGGGCGGCTAGACGGGAGAGGGCGATTATACGGGAGTGCGGTGTACACGGGAGAAGGCAACTAGACGGGAAAGTGCGACTAGACGGGAGAAGGCGGCTAGACGGAGAGAAGAGTACAGAGGAGTGTGCGGCTAGACGGGAGAAAGCTGTCTAGAGGGGAGAGAGCGACTAGACGGGAGAGGGCGCCTAGACGGGAGAACGTGGCTAAACGGTAAAGGGCGACTACACGGGAGAATGCGACAAGACGGGAGAGGGCGACAAGAAGGGAGAGGGCGACTAGACGGGAGAGGGCGATTAGACGGGCGTGGGCCTCTAGTTGGGAGAGGGCGACTAGACGGGAGACGGCGGCTAGATGAGAGACGGTGGTTAGAGGGCAGAGAGCTGCCATCTCCCGTCTAGTCACCCTCTCCCGTCTTGTCGCCCTGTCCCATCTATTCACCCTCTCCCTTTAGCCGCCCTCTCCCGTCTAGTCGCCCTCTCTCGTCTAGTCGCTCTCTCCCTGTAACCGCTTTCTCCCCTCAATCCGACCACTCCCGTCTTATCGCTCTCTCCTATTTTGCCGCCCTCTCCCGTCTCACATGTAGCCGCCATCTCCCGTGTAGTCGCCCTCTCCCGTCTTATCGCCCTCTCCCGTCTTGTCGCCCTGTCCCGCTTAGGTGCCCTCTCCCGTTTAGCCGCCCTCTCTAACCCTCTACCCTCTAACTACCGTCTCCCATCTAGCCGCCGTCTCAAGACTAGTCGCCCTCTCCCGCCTTGTCGCCCTTTCCCGTCTAATCGCCCTCTCCCGTTTAGCCGCCCTTTTCAATCTTGTCGCACTCTCCGGTCTAGTTGCCCTTTCCCGTTTAGCGGCCCTCTCCCGTCTTGTCGCCCTATCCCGTCTACTCGCCCTCTCCTTTTAGCCGCCCTTTCCCATCTAGTCGCTCTCTCCCGTCTATTCGCTCTGTTCCCGTTTCTGTACCGCTTTCTCCATGTTGCCGCCCACTCTCGTCTAAACGCCCTCTCCCGTCTAGTGGCTCTCTCCCGTCTAGCCGCTCACTCTCTCGTCTAGTCGTCCTCTCCCGTCTAGTTGCACTCTCCCTTCTTATCGCAATCTCTCGTCTAGTCGCCCTCTCTCGTCTAGGCGAACTCTCCCGTCTAATCTCTCTCTCCCGACTAGCCGCCATCTCCCGTCTAGTCGGTCTCTCCCGTCTAGGCTCCGTCTCTCGCCTAGTCGCCCTCTCCCATCTAGCCGCAGTCTCCCGTCTAGTCGTCCTCTCCCGTCTTGTCGCCCTCTCCCGATTAACCGCCCTCTCCCGTCTAGTCGCCCTCTCCAGTCTAGTCGCTGTTACCCCTCTAACCTCTTTCTCCCACCTAGCCTCCCACACTCGTCTAATCGCCCTCTCCTGTCTAGCCGCTCTCTGACGTCTAGTGTCTTTCATCCGTCTAGTCGCCCTCTCACGTCTAGTCGCCCTCTTCCGTCTAGTCGCCCTCTCCCTTCTTTTCGCCATCTCCCGTGTAGTCGCCCTCTCCCGTCTAGTCGCCCTCTCCCGTCTAGTCGCCCACTCCTCTCTAGCCGCCGTCTCCCTTCTGGCCGACGTCTTCCGTCTAGTCGCCCTCTCCCGTCTTGTCGCCCTCTCCCGTCTAGCTGCCCTGTCCCATCTAGTCGCCCTCTGCCCTCTCGCCGCGGGTCTCCCATCTAGTGGCCGTCTTCCGTCTAGTCGCCCTCTCTAACCGCCCTAACCCGCCATCCGCCCTGTCCCGTCTATTCGCACTCTCCCGCCTACCCGCCCTCTCCCGTATAGCCACCATCTCCCGTTTAGCCGCCCTCTCTCACCCTCTTACTACCGTCTCCCATCTAGCCGCCGTCTCAAGACTAGTCCCCCTCTCCCGTCTACTCGCCCTCTCCCTTTAGCCGTCTTTCCCGTCTAATTGCCCCCTCCCGTGTAGTCGCTCTGTCCCCTCTAACCGCTTTCTCCCATCTAGCCGCCCATTCCCGTTTAATCGCACTCTCCCGTCTAACCGCCCTCTCCCGTCTAGTGGCTCTCTCCCGTCTAGTCGGTCTTTCCCGTCTAGGCGCCCTCTCTCGCCTAGTCTCCATATCCCATCTAGTCGCCCTCTCCCTTCTTCTCGCCATCTCCCGTCTAGTCGCCCTCTCCCGTCTAGTTGCCCTCTCCCGTCTAGTCGCCCTCTCCCCTCTAGCCACCGTCTCGCATCTAGCTTCAGTCTCCCGTCTAGTCGTCCTCTCCCGCCTTGTCGCTCTCACCCCTCTAACCTCTTTCTCCCATCTAGCCGACTACACCCGTCTAATCGCCCTCTCCTGTCCAGCCACTCTCTCTCGTCTAGTGTCTTTCTCCCGGCTAGTCGCCTTCTCACGTCTAGTCGCCTTCTTCCGTCTAGTCGCCCTTTCCCTTCTTTTCGCTGTCTTCCCTCTAATCGCCCTCTCTCGTCTAGTCGCCCTCTCCCATCTCGTCGCCTTCTTACCTCTACCTACCGTCACACATGTGGCCGCTCTGTTCCGTCTAGTCGAACACTCTCGTCAAGACGCTCTCTCCCCTTTAAACGCCTTCTCCCGTCTACTCGCCCGCTAGTTAGAGGGTAGAGGGTGAGAGGGCGGCTAAACGGGAGAGGGTGGCTATACGGGAGGGGGCGGATGGCGGGAGAGGGCAGTTAAAGAGGGCGACTAAACCGATCGGGAGAGGGAGACTAAACGGGAAAGCCGACAAGACGGGACAGGGAAGACGGCGACTAGATGGGAGACGGGGGCTAGAGGGCAGAGGGCGACTAGACGGGGAAGGGCGATTAGACGTGAGAGGGCGACTAGACGGAAGATGGGGACAAAAAGGGAGGGGCGACTAGACGGGAGAGAGCGACTAGACGAGAGAGACCGACTAGAAAGGAGAGGGCGGCTAGACTGGAGAAAGCTATAAGACGGGAGTGGGGGCTACACGAGAGAAAGCGTTTAGAGGGGAGAGAGCGACTGAACGAGAGAGGGCAACTAGACGGGAGAGGGCTGCTAAACAGGAGAGAGCGACAAGACGGGAGAGGGCGATAAGACGAGAGAGCACGACTACACGGGAGACGGCGCCTGCATGTGATACGGTGACTAGAGGTGAGAGGACGACGAAACGGCTGAGGGCGGACTTGGCAGGAGTGGGCGACTAGACGTGTTTCGGCGACAAGAAGTGATGGGACGACTAGACGGAAGAGGGCGGCTAAACGGGAGAGGGCGACTAGACGGGATATGGCGACTAGACGGGAGAGGGCGACTAGATGGGAGACGGTGGCTGGATGGGAGACAGTGTCTAGAGGGGAGAGGGCGAGAGAGGGGAGCTAAACGGGAGAGGGCGAGTAGACGGCAGAAGGCGTTTAAAGGGGAGGCGGGCGACTAGCGGGATAATGCGGCAAGACGGGAGAGGACGTCTTCTCCTGACTTGCCGCATTCTCCCGTCTAGTCGCCCTCTACCGTTTAGCCACCCTCTCCCCTCTAGGCGCCCTCTCCCGTCTAGTCGGTCTCTCCCTTCTAACCGACTTCTCCCGTCTAGTCGACCTCTCCCGTTTAGCTACCCTTTCTCGCACTCTGCCCTCTAACCACCGTCTCTCATCTAGCCGCCATCTCCCGTCTAGTCGCTCTCTCCCTCTAACCGCTTTCTCCCCTCAATCCGACCATTCCCGTCTTATCGCTCTCTCTTCTTTTGCCGCCCTCTCCCGTCTCACATGTAGCCGCCATCTCCCGTGTAGTCGCACTCTCCCGTCTTATCGCCCTCTCCCGTCTTGTCGCCATGTCCCATCTACTCACCCTCTCCCTTTAGCCGCCCTCTCCCGTCTAGTCGCCCTCTCTCGTCTAGTCGCTCTCTCCCTCTAACCGCTTTCTCCCCTCAATCCGACCACTCCCGTCTTATCGCTCTCTCCTATTTTGCCGCCCTCTCCCGTCTCACATGTAGCCGCCATCTCCCGTGTAGTCGCCCTCTCCCGTCTTATCGCCCTCTCCCGTCTTGTCGCCCTGTCCCGCTTAGGCGCCCTCTCCCGTTTAGCCGCCCTCTCTCACCCTCTACCCTCTAACTACCGTCTCCCATCTAGCCGCCGTCTCAAGACTGGTCGCCCTCTCCCGCCTTGTCGCCCTTTCCCGTCTAATCGCCCTCTCCCGTTTAGCCGCCCTCTTCAATCTTGTCGCACTCTCGGTCTAGTTGCCCTTTCCCGTTTAGCGGCCCTCTCCCGTCTTGTCGCCCTATCCCGTCTACTCGCCCTCTCCCTTTAGCCGCCCTTTCCCATCTAGTCGCCCTCCCCCGTCTAGTCGCTCTGTTCCCTCTAACCGCTTTCTCCCATTTAGCCGCCCACTCTCGTCTAAACGCCCTCTCCCGTCTAGTGGCTCTCTCCCGTCTAGCCGCTCTCTCTCTCGTCTAGTCGTCCTCTCCCGTCTAGTTGCACTCTCCCTTCTTATCGCAATCTCTCGTCTAGTCGCCCTCTCTCGTCTAGGCGAACTCTCCCGTCTAATCGCTCTCTCCCGTCTAGCCGCCATCTCCCGTCTAGTCGGTCTCTACCGTCTAGGCTCCGTCTCTCGCCTTGTCGCCCTCTCCCATCTAGCCGCAGTCTCCCGTCTAGTCGTCCTCTCCCGTCTGGTCGCCCTCTCCCGATTAACCGATCGCTCTCTCCTGTCTAGCCGCTCTCTGACGTTTAGTGTCTTTCATCCGTCTAGTCGCCCTCTCCTGTCTAGTCGCCCTCTTCCGTCTAGTCGCCCTCTCCCTTCTTTTCGCCATCTCCCGTCTAGTCGCCCTCTCCCGTCTAGTCGCCCTTTCCCGTCTAGTCGCACTCTCCTCTCTAGCCGCCGTCTCCCTTCTGGCCGACATCTTCCGTCTAGTCGCCCTCTCCCGTCTTGTCGCCCTCTCCCGTCTAGCTGCCCTCTCCCGTCTAGTCGGTCTCTCCTGTCTAGTCGCCCTGTCCCGTCTAGTCGACCTCTCCCTTCTTGTCGTCACTCCCGTCTAGTCGCCCTATCCCATCTAGTCGCCCTCTGCCCTCTCGCCGCGGGTCTCCCATCTAGTGGCCGTCTTCCCTCTAGTCGCCCTCTCTAACCGCCCTAACCCGCCATCCGCCTTGTCCCGTCTAGTCGCACTCTCCCGTCTAGCCGCCCTCTCTCACCCTCTAACTACCGTCTCCCATCTAGCCGCCGTCTCAAGACTAGTCCCCCTCTCCCGTCTAGTCGCCCTCTCCCGACTTGTCGCCCTGTCCCGTCTACTCGCCCTCTCCCTTTAACCGTCTTTCCCGTCTAATTGCCCCCTCCCGTGTAGTCGCTCTGTCCCCTCTAACCGCTTTCTCCCATCTAGCCGCCCACTCCCGTCTAATCGCACTCTCCCGTCTAACCGCCCTCTCCCGTCTAGTGGCTCTCTCCCGTCTAGCCGACCTCTCTCGTCTAGTCGTCCTCTCCCGTCTAGTTGCCCTCTCCCTTCTTGTCGCAATCTGTCGTCAAGTCTTCCTCAATCGTCTAGGCGAACTCTCCCGTCTAGTCGTTCTCCCCCGTCTAGCCGCCATCTCCGTCTAGTCGGTCTTTCCCGTCTAGGCGCCCTCTCTCGCCTAGTCTCCATATCCCATCTAGTCGCCCTCTCCCTTCTTTTCGCCATCTCCCATCTAGTCGCCCTTTCCCCTCTAGCCACCGTCTCGCATCTAGCTTCAGTCTCCCGTCTAGTCGTCCTCTCCCGCCTTGTCGCCCTTTCTCGATTAGCCGGCCCCTCCCGTCTAATCGCCCTCTCCAGTCTAGTCGCTCTCACCCCTCTAACCTCTTTCTCCCATCTAGCCGACTACACCCGTCTAATCGCCCTCTCCTGTCCAGCCACTCTCTCCCGTCTAGTGTCTTTCTCCCGGCTAGTCGCCTTCTCACGTCTAGTCGCCTTCTTCCGTCTAGTCGCCCTCTCCCTTCTTTTCGCTGTCTTCCCTCTAATCGCCCTCTCTCGTCTAGTCGCCCTCTCCCATCTCGTCGCCCTCTTACCTCTAGCTACCGTCACACATGTGGCCGCCCTGTTCCGTCTAGTCGACCACTCTCGTCAAGTCGCCCTCTCCCGTTTAGCTCCCCTCTCTCGCCCTCTCCCCTCTAGACACCGTCTCCCATCCATCCGCCGTCTCCCATCTAGTCGTCCCCT
>JAODUO010005874.1:0-10254 GCA_025642075.2 Ridgeia piscesae
AAAATTATTTATATATTTAAAAATATTTATATATAATTATTATATATATATTATAATATTATCTCTATCTATAATTGTATCCCATTAATATTGTACAGCGATTTCTATTTTTAATTCTCAAAATGAAACTAGTACCCCATTATTACTGCTTTTATGGTGATAAAAACAAATTATGATGTAATGATTAATATTTATATATCATTGTGAGGTTTTCATTGTATGATAGGTAATATTAAGGGCTTTGTATATAGTTCTTAGTCATACCATTATTAAGTATAGGTTAAACATTTCGTTCGTCTATTAATGGACTTTGTATAATATCCTTATTAAACCCTACAACGACGCGCCCGTACTGACATGATGGAGCCGATGTAGCGCTTACATTTTTCCGGTCGTTAAAAACGTCCCAGTTGACGTTTCTGCGCATGCGCGATATATGTAAAATCGTCAATGTGCAGCGAAAAGACAAAGCATTTATGGTATAAATATTGTTCGTTAGGATGCATAACTTCAGCAAAGTTATTTGTCGAAAATTAACACGAGGCAAACAGTTGAGGCAATTGTGAGGTAAATCACGGACAGTAGTCTTAATCCGGGCAGTGATTTATAAAACGTAATATTTTATTGCGTTGAACGCATTTAGAAACTCTTCACATAATCATCACAGGTAAGTTAACGAACTGCTCTGCATACCAAGTGTTGTTTCGCTGGACATTGTGATTTTACATTTATTGCGCATGCGCAGAAACGTCAACCGGAACGTTTTTAACGCCCGAAAAATGTAAGCGCGACACCGATACTGCGTGTTCGAAAATAAATGCGTTGAGTGCTCGGACTTTTATCATCAACATACATGGTTCCGAACACAAAGATGCAAATAAGCAAAATTTCGCGCGGTGCGCGTTGAATGCTCGGATCTTTATCACCAGTAAACACGATTCTGATGCTCGACTAGCCTCAGCTCGGGTTGCTGCTCCGCGTCCGAGTACCGGAAACAGTTAAACAAGGCGCATGCGCGTTGAATACTCGGACCTTTATCACCAGCGAACACGGTTCCGATGCTCGGCTACGCAACAACAAGTAATGATAATGTTTGTAAACTGGGTGTCACGTACCATTTAAAACGGTTGTTTTTTTGTTTTTAACAGCCTCTTCCAGCACCCGGGGGAAACTGCTGCAAAATATGGCCAATTGATTTCGAGAGCTTCCTGCCAATAAAACTACCGTGGATGACTGGCAACTGATCCGCGTGTGACGTGTTTGTAGTGGCAATACCAGCGTTAGGCGATTTCGCTAGCCAGCTACTATCGAACATAATAGCGAACTAGATCAAACTGGGAATTGTTTAGGTTAAGCTAGACGTGAAGTTCGAAGCTAAATTGGCTTGAACGAATAGAACGTGTGAGTTACATCAGATTTATCAGCGTAATCTTAGACTGGGTTCCCAAAAAAACTTACAACCTAAGTTGTCCTACCTAGACGAACTGACAGAGTGACGTACGACACTTTCGCCTTATCGACAGTGCGGCTGTTTGTGATCGTGTATCGGGCCCTATTGATGACTGCGTCCTTGTGTTTTTAAACATATTCAAGTTGCTATAGCCACCACCCAATACACAGTCAGTAGATAATATGTTAGATTCTTTAAAAGTCGTGTGAAAATTAATACTTTCTGACGGTTTTTCATCTTCGTTCTCCGATCTTCTTATCTCAGCCTCAATGCTTATCGAACGTAAGACGTCTCGGAACGTGATTGTTAATGAGCTACACTGACATTCACTGAATAAACGTCTGAATGTTGAATGCAATCCAGTTCTAATAATGAATTGAATTACTGAAAATTTCGAATGAAAACAGAACTGAACAACAAGTTTAAAAAAACTGGAATAGTCGAATTTGTTCAACTCAATATAATCAACGGTAATTTTGAACGTTCTAACTGAACTGGCTGAATAACGGTTCAAATTACGGTGCACCAATTGCGGTTTCGGAAACGCAAAAAATGAAAACAGTTTTAAAAAAAAACCTAAAAAATTTAAACTTAAACCAAAACCCCTTAAAAAAAAATGGCCCCCAAAGTTTTATGGAATTCCCAAAAGGCCCGAGCGAAGGCAAAAGGGGGCTTAGGCGAGGCAAGCGGGCGAAGGCTAGCAAGGGAAGCGAAAACAAGAAGGCGAAAAGAAAAAGTGTTTTGTAGTTTTATCAGATTGCTCGTCAAAAATCGTTAGATACTTTCGCCAAAAAACTCATAAACAACCTGGGGATTTTGGTCCTGATTTAAGACGCATACTTTGAACATGAGTGATTCAATACACAATTCACACATTTTAACTGGGGTTTTTGTTTAATAGATCCCCTAGAATGCAAGTGACGTGAAGTTTTTCCTTTCACAGTGGGGCTTTTTGGAACCCAATTTTTACATTCGAGCTTTAGATTTTATCATTTTTCTTCGTTTTTTTCCGTTTCTTATCTTCCCGTCGTTCAACCCCAAGACAAACCGAGTGTTTTTCGCTACTTTCCCCTTTTTTGGGAACAAGTCGCCCTTTTAATTATAATTAATCGAAAAATTAAGAATGATAACTGAAGAATATAAAATGAAAACTAATAATTAAGGAATAATGAATTGTTGAAAAAACAATGAATAAATAAAGTTTGAACTGTTTTTAAAATTTTAATAACTATTGAGTTGAATTAAAATAATGAATCGAATCATAGTTAATTTCAAACAATCAAAATTGAATTCTGGTCTTTGTTAAAAAACTAATGAACTGGAAACAAAAAACAATTTGGGAGAATTAATTTTAAAAAATTTTCAACTAATAATGAATAATTCCAACTAATGTAACTTTAACTACATGTTTTAAGAAAACGGTTCTCAAATTTGTAACCAAAACGAAAAACCAATTTCGTTCAACAAACTGTCCGTAGGATATGAAGAACTGAGATGGGCCGAAAAGGGAAAATTAAATGGTCTGATACACGTAACGGCAAAACGCGACAAAGGAGAGACCCTCTACATATACCAGTAACACAGGGCCGGTTTTTGCAGTTCGTCCAGAATGACACTCGCTAAACATATGTGGTTCCCGAAGTTTTGGTGTGTGATGTCATAGTTTTGCGTCTACTAATCACGTGATGTCGTGATTGATGAATACATCACGTGGCAGGTAGACGTAAAACTATGACGTCACAAACGTAGACGTCGGGTACTTTGGAGATGAAATGAGTCGCTGTTTGAAGAGTGTCATTCTCAGTAAAGTGTTGTGACGGTGTATTTGGGGGGGTGACGGTTTCTGGGTGGGGCGGCTGCTAGGCTGGGGACAGGTTTCAAATCGCAGCAACTGCCATAGCTTGTCTGTACTTCTGGTGTGCCGTCAAAGCCGTCGGGGGGATGGCAGATGTCATAGATGAAATGTTGCATGCACTCACTGGAGCCACGGAGGACATACTGTATGATGCAGTCCATCTCTTGTCAGCCAGGTCAGCGTCAAATGATGATTTGCAGCTCATCTCTCTATGGGCAAGAATGTGGCGGCATGGCAAACGAAATGTACACGGAAATGCACATGTGCATGAGTCATCTGTGACTGTCACTGGCCCCTCGGTTGATGGCGCTGGTGCTGCAGTTTCTCTGGGGAACGGACCGTGTCACGTTTGGCAATCTCTGCCAGAACATGGCCATATGCATGTGAAGTGAGGAATCCTTCAAAGCGGCGATCCTCTGTGGTGGCTTTGGCGATGACGGTGGATTTGCTGCTCTGGTGGATAATGGTGGTATGGGCACGTTCGCCACGCAAGACACGGAGCATATGCAGTAACACATTCACTGAAGAATGTGTCAAGTGAAGCAAAACCGGTGCATACACTCTTGATCTCGCCGTTCAAACTCTCCAGCCTGTTGTCGGTCTGCTCAGTGCTCACCCAGCATGAAGTGTCTCACCTTGAAGCACTTTTCCCACTCATGCTTGATGGGCAGCCAGTTCCGACGGAAATATGTCAGTGCAGTTGGTATTGCCATTTCTTCCAGCAGAGCGCACTGCTCTTCAAACTCCTGCTCACAACGAGCAATTGCCATGGCATTGAAAATGTGGAGAAGAGCATCACGCTGACCAACTGGGACTCCCATCTTGTCCAGCGTGACCTCTCTCGAAAAGCTCCGCAATGTGTGGAATAGGCACAGTTGGAGTGTTGCCTCGGGGAAGGCGACACTGAAGACGCTCCGTTCACACATGTCCTTGTCTGTCACGATAACCTCGGTGCGAGGCTAGGCATCGTTGTGGCTCTTGAACGTCTAATTAAATAAACAAATGCAATAATGAACTATTGATCTGTGAATAACCGTACCAGTTACATTTGTGTATAACTTATACATCAAGTTACCAATACATTTTTGAATCGGTTCAGTACAATTTATGTTCAACTTATCATGAACATTCAAGAATTAATATGATAGAAGATAGTTTATAACTGTTAATAAAACAGGAAATAAATGAGAATTTATAAGTTAAAAAGTCCATTTTAATTCCATGATGCTTGATATATATATATATATATATATATATATATATATATATATATATATATATATATATTATATATAGAGAATACACACTGCGGTACACACTGATCCAGGATAAATATTCCAATTATAGAGGTATTCAGTGCATGTCAGTAGATATAATGACTTGTGAAATGATGCCGTCGCCATCAATATCAGAGGCATCGTCATCAGTTTAAATAAACCTTTCGTCTTTACTAGTCCCGCTATCTAGTAAAATAAATGCTAATAAATGCAAAGGTTCTACCCCTCTTCATAGTATCAATTTAATATTCCTGTATAGTAGTATCATGTGACACTCGTGTATTTATGTTTAGTCACGGTATTCACTTGTGTCTGTTTTCGGTTCTGTCGTGGAGGTGTTTCACAAGGCGGAAGGCACCTTCACAGGTCTCTTTTTCAGGATGCCCAGATGCGCAACATGTATAACACGTTCCCAGAGGTTGTCATGGCAGACGCTACGTACAAGCTGACAGACTTGCGGATGCCACTGTTCCTCATGATCGGTATTGATGGCGACGGCCATTCGCAAGTCGTTGCTGTCTACTTGACATGCACTGAGACAGCTGCTGCCCTCACACATATGTTGGAGGTATATTTATCAGGTTTTCTAGTTTCAGCATTGTTGCAGATGACGTCAGTATACATTATTTATACCAGTATATTATATATATATAATATATATATATATATATATATATATATATATATATATATATATATATATATATATATCAACATCATCGTGGACAAACAAAATGGACTTTTTAACTTATAAATTCTCATTTATTTCCTGTTTTATTAACAGTTATAAACTATCTTCTATCATATTAATTCTTGAATGTTCATGATAAGTTGAACATAAATTGTACTGAACCGATTCAAAAATGTATTGGTAACTTGATGTATAAGTTATACACAAATGTAACTGGTACGGTTATTCACAGATCAATAGTTCATTATTGCATTTGTTTATTTAATTAGACGTTCAAGAGCCACAACGATGCCTAGCCTCGCACCGAGGTTATCGTGACAGACAAGGACATGTGTGAACGGAGCGTCTTCAGTGTCGCCTTCCCCGAGGCAACACTCCAACTGTGCCTATTCCACACATTGCGGAGCTTTTCGAGAGAGGTCACGCTGGACAAGATGGGAGTCCCAGTTGGTCAGCGTGATGCTCTTCTCCACATTTTCAATGCCATGGCAATTGCTCGTTGTGAGCAGGAGTTTGAAGAGCAGTGCGCTCTGCTGGAAGAAATGGCAATACCAACTGCACTGACATATTTCCGTCGGAACTGGCTGCCCATCAAGCATGAGTGGGAAAAGTGCTTCAAGGTGAGACACTTCATGCTGGGTGAGCACTGAGCAGACCGACAACAGGCTGGAGAGTTTGAACGGCGAGATCAAGAGTGTATGCACCGGTTTTGCTTCACTTGACACATTCTTCAGTGAATGTGTTACTGCATATGCTCCGTGTCTTGCGTGGCGAACGTGCCCATACCACCATTATCCACCAGAGCAGCAAATCCACCGTCATCGCCAAAGCCACCACAGAGGATCGCCGCTTTGAAGGATTCCTCACTTCACATGCATATGGCCATGTTCTGGCAGAGATTGCCAAACGTGACACGGTCCTGTTCCCCAGAGAAACTGCAGCACCAGCGCCATCAACCGAGGGGCCAGTGACAGTCACAGATGACTCATGCACATGTGCATTTCCGTGTACATTTCGTTTGCCATGCCGCCACATTCTTGCCCATAGAGAGATGAGCTGCAAATCATCATTTGACGCTGACCTGGCTGACAAGAGATGGACTGCATCATACAGTATGTCCTCCGTGGCTCCAGTGAGTGCATGCAACATTTCATCTATGACATCTGCCATCCCCCCGACGGCTTTGACGGCACACCAGAAGTACAGACAAGCTATGGCAGTTGCTGCTGACCTTTGCCAGTTTGGCTTCAGAAGTAGGCATGGGAGAGTTCTGCGAATGGCTCAACATTCTCCGGAACTTACGGGCTGAAGGGACAGGCAGAAAGTCTGCAGCCGTCGCAGAAACCGTCCCCACGCCTGCAGCCGTCACAGAAACCGTCCCCATGCCTGCAGCCGTCACAGAAACCGTCACACAAATACACCGTCACAACACTTATACTGAGAATGACACTCTTCAAACAGCGACTCATTTCATCTCCAAAGTGCCCGACGTCTACGTTTGTGACGTCATAGTTTTACGTCTACCTGCCACGTGATGTATTCATCAATCACGACATCACGTGATTAGTAGACGCAAAACTATGACATCACACACCAAAACTTCGGGAACCACATATGTTTAGCGAGTGTCATTCACAATTCTAACGTACGCATGCACGCAAGTTCAGGACAACTCAACAACATTTGGCGCCACATGTGTTACTGTTATATGTAGGAGGATCTCGGGGCTGCGTGGCACGTGTCGCTTTAGAATTTAATTTGCCCGCGTTATGCTTGCGTTAGCGTGGCGTATCCCGAAACCAGATTTAACTTTTCCATATGCGGCCATCATAACGTTTCCTTCATACCCTACGGACGGACGGACGGAGTCCGCCCGCCCGCCCTTTTCCGCCCGCCCGTCCGTCTGTCCGCCCGCCCTTTTCCGCCCGCCCGCCCGGCCGTTGCCCTTTTCCGTCCGTCCGTCCGCCCTTTTCCGCCCGCCCGCCCGCCCGGTTCCGCCCGCCCGCCCGTCCGCCCGTCTGCCCGTTTCCGTCTGCCCGTCCGCCCGCCCGCCCGCCCGCCCTTTTCCGCCCGCCCGCCCGCCCTTTTCCTTTTTGCCCGCCCGCCCGCCCGTCTGTTCGCCCTTTTCCGTCCGTCCTTTTCCTTTTCCTTTTCCGCCCGTCCGTCCGTCCCGTCTGTCTGTCTGTCTGTCCCGCCCTTTTCCGCCCGCCCGCCCGTCTGCCCGTCCCGCCCGCCCGTTTTTTTCCGCCCGCCCCCCCCGCCCTTTTCCGCCCGCCCGCCCGCCCGCCCGCCCGCCCGCCCGCCCTTTTCCTTTCCTTTCTTTCGTTTTCTGCCCGCCCGTCTGCCCGCCCTTTTCCGCCCGCCCGCCCGCCCGGCCCGTCCGTCCTCCGTCTGTCTGCCCGCCCGCCCGCCCGCCCGCCCGCCCGCCCGCCCGTCCGTGGGGTTGAAGGAAACGTTATGATGGCCGCATATGGAAAAGTTAAATCTGGTTTCGGGATACGCCACGCTAACGCAAGCATAACGCGGGCAAATTAAATTCTAAAGCGACACGTGCCACGCAGCCCCGAGATCCTCCTACATATAACAGTAACACATGTGGCGCCAAATGTTGTTGAGTTGTCCTGAACTTGCGTGCATGCGTACGTTAGAATTGTGAATGACACTCGCTAAACATATGTGGTTCCCGAAGTTTTGGTGTGTGATGTCATAGTTTTGCGTCTACTAATCACGTGATGTCGTGATTGATGAATACATCACGTGGCAGGTAGACGTAAAACTATGACGTCACAAACGTAGACGTCGGGACTTTGGAGATGAAATGAGTCGCTGTTTGAAGAGTGTCATTCTCAGTATAAGTGTTGTGACGGTGTATTTGTGTGACGGTTTCTGTGACGGCTGCAGGCATGGGGACGGTTTCTGTGACGGCTGCAGGCGTGGGGACGGTTTCTGCGACGGCTGCAGACTTTCTGCCTGTCCCTTCAGCCCGTAAGTTCCGGAGAATGTTGAGCCATTCGCAGAACTCTCCCATGCCTACTTCTGAAGCCAAACTGGCAAAGGTCAGCAGCAACTGCCATAGCTTGTCTGTACTTCTGGTGTGCCGTCAAAGCCGTCGGGGGGATGGCAGATGTCATAGATGAAATGTTGCATGCACTCACTGGAGCCACGGAGGACATACTGTATGATGCAGTCCATCTCTTGTCAGCCAGGTCAGCGTCAAATGATGATTTGCAGCTCATCTCTCTATGGGCAAGAATGTGGCGGCATGGCAAACGAAATGTACACGGAAATGCACATGTGCATGAGTCATCTGTGACTGTCACTGGCCCCTCGGTTGATGGCGCTGGTGCTGCAGTTTCTCTGGGGAACAGGACCGTGTCACGTTTGGCAATCTCTGCCAGAACATGGCCATATGCATGTGAAGTGAGGAATCCTTCAAAGCGGCGATCCTCTGTGGTGGCTTTGGCGATGACGGTGGATTTGCTGCTCTGGTGGATAATGGTGGTATGGGCACGTTCGCCACGCAAGACACGGAGCATATGCAGTAACACATTCACTGAAGAATGTGTCAAGTGAAGCAAAACCGGTGCATACACTCTTGATCTCGCCGTTCAAACTCTCCAGCCTGTTGTCGGTCTGCTCAGTGCTCACCCAGCATGAAGTGTCTCACCTTGAAGCACTTTTCCCACTCATGCTTGATGGGCAGCCAGTTCCGACGGAAATATGTCAGTGCAGTTGGTATTGCCATTTCTTCCAGCAGAGCGCACTGCTCTTCAAACTCCTGCTCACAACGAGCAATTGCCATGGCATTGAAAATGTGGAGAAGAGCATCACGCTGACCAACTGGGGCTCCCATCTTGTCCAGCGTGACCTCTCTCGAAAAGCTCCGCAATGTGTGGAATAGGCACAGTTGGAGTGTTGCCTCGGGGAAGGCGACACTGAAGACGCTCCGTTCACACATGTCCTTGTCTGTCACGATAACCTCGGTGCGAGGCTAGGCATCGTTGTGGCTCTTGAACGTCTAATTAAATAAACAAATGCAATAATGAACTATTGATCTGTGAATAACCGTACCAGTTACATTTGTGTATAACTTATACATCAAGTTACCAATACATTTTTGAATCGGTTCAGTACAATTTATGTTCAACTTATCATGAACATTCAAGAATTAATATGATAGAAGATAGTTTATAACTGTTAATAAAACAGGAAATAAATGAGAATTTATAAGTTAAAAAAGTCCATTTTGTTTGTCCACGATGATGTTGAAAATATATATATATATATATATATATATATATATATATATATATATATATATATATATTATATATTTTAAAATATAAAATATATGGTATAAATAATGTATACTGACGTCATCTGCAACAATGCTGAAACTAGAAAACCTGATAAATATACCTCCAACATATGTGTGAGGGCAGCAGCTGTCTCAGTGCATGTCAAGTAGACAGCAACGACTTGCGAATGGCCGTCGCCATCAATACCGATCATGAGGAACAGTGGCATCCGCAAGTCTGTCAGCTTGTACGTAGCGTCTGCCATGACAACCTCTGGGAACGTGTTATACATGTTGCGCATCTGGGCATCCTGAAAAAGAGACCTGTGAAGGTGCCTTCCGCCTTGTGAAACACCTCCACGACAGAACCGAAAACAGACACAAGTGAATACCGTGACTAAACATAAATACACGAGTGTCACATGATACTACTATACAGGAATATTAAATTGATACTATGAAGAGGGGTAGAACCTTTGCATTTATTAGCATTTATTTTACTAGATAGCGGGACTAGTAAAGACGAAAGGTTTACTAGTCCAGCAAAAAGATAAAAACAACCCAAATTATGCTCACTGACCAGTACAGCACTGTAGTACGTACCACCCTACCAAGTACATGGCAGCCTACCGTTATGAATTTATTTATAATCATTCTGGAAAGTGATTTTATATAATATATGAT
>JAODUO010005879.1:0-11374 GCA_025642075.2 Ridgeia piscesae
AATAAACCACGCCACCTGGCGGAGAGGGCAGGCTGCTTGGCATCGCTCCTCGTGCGTCGTCCAAGTTGCGGTTTGCTTAGCCTATAGACAAGTACCTGTAATAAATCTGTTTAACTACTCTTAACGGTGATGTCTATTTCATCGGACTTCAGGAGTGACCTTCTGACCTCAGTGGCGCAGCGCCATCTGCCGGGAAACAGACTTGAGGGGAAATATTGTAGGTTACCGGCCTAATTCAGTGTTCCTTGCAGCCGATCATAATGTTACGTCTATCATTACGTTTATCATAACGTCACAAGATGTATGATAATTTAATATATCCTTAGCTGTCCCCAATAGCGTGGACCAGCGGCCAATGGTCCATGGAATGAAAGTAATTGCAGATCCACGTTGTACTCAGGATCAACGTAGTGAAAGTGCAACACTCGTTGATTGCGTTCAACAAGCAAAGTGTGACGTCAGAACATGGCGCTTGAACTGCCAATCGTTTGACACTAAACAACTTCAACAAATGACGTTTTCCGATACTTGCAGCCTGCTGCTCGGTAAACTGTTCACTTAGTATGAAAGTAAGAATTTGCTGTTGTGGTGCGATATTCTGGAGGGCAAACAATGTAGACTACACCAAATTAACGGAGAAAGCCGAGCTGATAATTTACACACTGGTAATATGAGCCACTTTTTCAAACTGATATTCTGGAGCCGTGTGACTAGTTATATGTCTGGGAAACTATGACATGAAACGTACTATGATAGACTATTGTTGTGTGCATTACTACATGCGTAGGTTATTTCTTTATGAGAACGAGGAGAATTTTGTTTTCAAATGGCTCATTAAAACAACTGTTGGTAATATGAGAATGCCCCATTGGTAATATGAGCATACGTGATCACACACGCAACAGTGTAGAAATCATGCATGCCAAACAAATATATCACAACACACGACAGCACTGCGCCGCACCGCACACCGCCCGCACCGCACCACCCGCCACCACACCCACCGCACCCCCCACCCCCCGCACACCACCACCGCCCGCACCGCACCGCCCCCAGCCCGCACCGCTTATCATCAAGTATCATCAATATAGTCAGTGCTCGGAAAATCATTGATAAAATATAAAAAATATCATATCCTATTCAATAATTTATAAATAAAAATATGCCATTTTTGTTGTGAAGGAAGCTCGGAAGGATATTGAGACTTACTAGTTATTTGAGTTATAGAAATGAACTAACACCTATAAACGTTTTGTGATAATACAAGCTACGTCTCATCGATTTTTTTGGGTCAGAAGTTGGTCATTGTTTAAGAAATATAATAACGTACCATATGTGCATATGTATTCATAATTAAGGCAACCAGACCTGCCATATTTCTTAGATTTGCACATATGTATGTCTAGGTACCAATATGTACAATTGGGTCTAACGGTTTTTCACAATCTGGGTCTGAAAACTCTCCCGCAATTTATATTTGAAATAAATCATGATGGTTATCAACTTGCTGCACATTAACCATGCACTGTATTTATGTTCTAATTGTAGGTTTGCAATATTTCTATTATGGAGGACAACTCCACACAATTTCACTGGCAAAGGCTAAAGAGTGCAGAAGATACTGACTAGTGAAATGTGAATAAATTTATTTCTGTTTAACAAGTCCCAAATTTCAAACTGCCGTAACTAGAAAACTATGTAAGCTAGAACGCTCAAATTTAGGATTCTTGCTAACCTTACCAAAGGTTAAGAACCATACTGATATATTCATTCAACCCCATTGGTTGCGTTCACTCGGAATGACCCATATAAGAAATACATTATTATTATTAACGGAGTATTTTAAAATAATAACACTGCTTTTAGATGTAGCTTGTTCATATTTGATAAAAATTTCTTTTCAACAATCACATTTATAGGTGAACATTCATTTCAGTGTTCACTCGTTTATTAAAAGTTCATGCACAAGTAGCAAATTCTCAATGATTACATGGCTAGTAACTTACCTGAGGCTTATGCTTCATGATGACCTTTGAAGCATCTTCACCAATCAATTTACGCGTGTAGAATCCCTTTGAGGCAACCCAGTGTTTGAATTTTGCCTCATTTCTGGGCCCAGAACTTTCGCCCGTCCAGACACATGGTAAACCATCGCATAACTGCTTCATTCTGTCTAATTTGGCCAATGTAATCAGTTTTGAAGTAGATTTTAGAATAATGGTTTGTATATGCTAGTTGAAAGAATTTCGTTGCTGGTCCATGGTAGGTGATGTTACGGAATTTGGAAAAAGCAGCCACCAAGTAAGGCACTTGCTGTCGTACTGCAAGAACATTATCTTTCAAATGTCCTCAACCACCAGCATAGACTGACTCACAGAGCTCTGGCTAGTAATAGGGTCAGTGGAATGTCTGACCTCTGCATCAGATGACCACATCTTCAATCAATTAATCTCCTATGCTGACAAAGGTCTTTGGAAAGCTACTCAACTTACATGTACATTTTAATAATCCTCTCACAATGTGTGTTTCTAACACTTGAATAAAGTAAAGTGACTGCACGTATAACTGACCTTATACTTGTAGGAACACTATGACATTGTTACACTAGGAACATAACAGTTTATCCAACATACATTTATTTTATATGGAAAATTCAAAACAATGCTTTATATTTCCATTTGTGCAGCATTTTGGAGCTGGAAAACTAATTTTGTAACTACTGTTACAGCCTGTTATTATATGCTACATGATACAGAAGTCATGACATCTGTAACTTTGATTAATGCCAGGGATAATAAGTATGCTGTGCAATTTATACCTTTCAGAAAACAACGGACAAGTATCAAATAACTTTCATTTATTGCTGTAAGTAATGCTAATTATAATGAAATTATAAGAATCTCATGTGTTCTATATAATTCCTTACGTTTGCAAACAGGTTAATAATATATTCACAGTTTTGCAGTGCAGTGTGCAGTATAAGTGTGTGCGTGTGTGTGTGTGTGCGTGAGTGAGTGCGTGGTGCGTGCGTGCATCTGCATGCATGTGAAAATATAGTTTTATACACGGTTATAAGTGTAACAATTCTAATCAGAAATGGACACATTCTAACTAGAAATGTTATGTCTCTCATTGTCAGCTGGCATGTGTGAAACAACCAGTAATGCTTCAAATATGAAAACATCAGCAGGAATTGAACCTGCTCTCACAAATATGAGTCACAGTTGGTCTAACACCAAGTCACGAAATATTGCTGTACTAATTATAACATTACAATTAATAGCTTTTCCATATTTTTTCAATACCTTTTTGAGGTGTATCTGTTTGCAATGTCATTCTATATCAATTACAGTAAAAAGAAGGGAGATATAAGTTTTTTGTTACATTTAATTCTGTCGAGTTTATGGCAATAAGCCAATGTCATAGCTGCGCAAAACCCCACAGGCATCAGAACCGTAAAGATAATTGCTCACGATTCTCCAGACATTTCCCCCAAAACACGGCGTCACCTAATTTTAATGCGAAATTATGTATTCTTTGCAATGTGGACTTTTATTGTGGAAAATATTACAATTTCCTAAATATCACGCATTTTACCATTTTCATTTCTGACTTCATTGTTCAAATGCCTGTGCGATGCACAAGCCATGTGGAGCTGTCACATCACATTTCAAATGCATACAGATCAAAAAGGTAGTAAAACAGTTTTGAAAAGATCCTGTCATCATACATAAACATAGCCGCATGGCCGTAGCCAATTTCATCTGATAAATTTAACGTGAATTTTTTACTGTGTATATTTCATATGTATATATGTCACATGGGACAATTATACGATATTTTCTCAGTTAACTGGCCTAAATTAATAACAGGATTTATTTAGGCCATTTAACTGAGAAATTATCGTATAATTTTCGTGATAATTATTGTCGTGACTAAGTGAAGAACAAACAAAAAGCAAGTTTACAAAATAGTAGGCCGGGGCTACCCTAGCCTAGGCCTACGTTTAGCTTTAGGATGTGGCTATGCCATGGCCGTATGGGCGATATAGTACGTCACATACGCATCATTATATTAAATATGACACGTCAATTTGTTATGAAACGATCGTAGAAAAGTAAAGATACCCCTCACATGCGTGTGTACTAATTTAGCAGCTGTTGTTTCATGTTTGAACACTGCATCCGAAGCCGTGTGAAAGAAGGGAATCCTAAAATGACTTTCGACGACGAGATTTCTGAACACAGAATTAACAGTGCTATCATTTATTGTCGCTTGTTCCTTCTTTTTTCTAAAAGTGGAAAATTAAATAAAAACTGCATATCTATATTCAGCTACCATCACGTAATGTAACATTTCGCAATGTACACAAATATGTATGGTTTCCTACCCCCGGCTCCGCCATGTGCGCATGACTCAATGGTGGACACACGTGACAATTACAGTGCCCTCTTCATAAGTACGCAGAACTGCGTGTTATGCTCCTCTTTGGCCTGAATCAGGGGTGAAGTTGACTGTGGTTACCGTTTCCGTCGTCTTTTTGTTCCTCTTCTCTTTCCTCACTTTTATCACGCTATACGTTCTCGATCAACAATCTCCATTTGCATCTATATTTTGCTGTTAGTCTGGGCCTGTTGCTGTCTTATAGCCATTTCTTCATTTATTTTCCATACTTTCCACGGGACCGGCCGGCTCATTTTGACTTACTCAAACAATTATCTTTACGTACGGGTGGCTGGCAACATACCATGCATATTAACGCAAGGTGCAATACAGTTCTGCAGTAGCAAATTGTTCTCGTGTTTTGCTCAGCCTTCAGTACTGACAGCTTAGGCTATTTTCTCGAACTATAATCGATGTCTTGAGACAATTCGGCCCCAGTGTGAGACAACTCAGCCCACTTCCAGAGACTACTCGGCCTGTGTATTTGTATAAGTCATGTGTGTGAAGTATTGTGTGTGTGTACGTACGCGTACATGCAAACGAACTGATTGGGCAGCTTTAACAGTTATGTTAAAGTCGAATCAGTCACACCCAACGAATTCTTCAAACGTTTATACATATACTAAATTTTTAATTTTAATGACTTTCATTAAAAACAAATAATAATTACAAATTAAACAAACTCACGCAAGATAATATCCGTATTGTGTCAAGGAATCGATTATTATATCCGTGTATAATTAACGTTTAGGCGGTCAGCCATTATATGAACTTTTTGCAGGATTACATTTTTGTAATATGGGAAGTGAAGACCATTATGTTTGTTTTGTATCAGGTTGATGTCTGAAGAACCCAATGTCGTGTTCGCCAGGAAGCAGCCATCTGATGACAAACATCAGTTCCCATTTGCAGTGCAGGCAGGAGTCCACCCACCTGCTGCTCTACCTACAGGAAACCCCCCCAGGCCCCAAAATCCAATGTCCAGAGCAGAGCCGACACATGCGAAGCCGCACCAGTCCACTGCTGCAACGTCTGCCCATCAATAAGTGGCTGCTGCCATTGGCACATCACAAAAAATGACAAAAGAAGTGACTGTGTCGTGCTGTGTCAGAAACAGACAAAACACATGGCTAGCTTCTGTGAACATTTTACTGTCGATTTTCGATTTGATGCATAATTTCACCTTCATGTGATCTGTCTTTATGTTCCAAATGTATTAAAATATTTCATTAAAGTTAAAAGCTGTTTTTCTCAGAAGTTTTTCAGAAAATGACTTGGTACACCTTCTATTAATAAAGTAATAACTTGGCGACGAATAAAGCTAGACATTTGTGTTTGGTACCATTTGAAAGCCCAAAAAAAAATTTAACCAAAAATTTCATCGGGTTCACATATATCCCCCCTCTCCCCCTAACTCACCCCACTCGCCTTGTAGTTAGTGTTTTTAAGCTAGTCTATTTATTTGAGTTTAATGACAAAGTACATTCCCAAACAAAAAATAGATGCATTGTACAACTAAGTCAAACAGAATATGATTATAAAGAGGTATAGAGAAGATTTATTCACAGAATGATAACAAGCAAAAATGTCCCAATTAATAATGTGTACATTTCAAAAAGATAAATGATCGGTACAGTTCAGTTAAAACGGTAAATAGTGTGTATATAAACAAAAACGTTTCAATGTACACAACCCACACAAAACGGTGACCAATGGATAGAGTCCAATTAAAACGTTTCTATTAAAAACGGCGACTGCTAGTCAGAATATGTCATGGATAAAACACACCATTATTATGCCACAACCAAACGTCATGTTTTAATAATATTATCGCCATAAACAGTATTTGTGTACAGTCAATGGCCTGATTAAACATGGGAAAGTAAATCCTCAAAGCTCATGAAAAAATTCAGGTGAAGTCATGCTTAAAGGAATTTTAAAAATTTTCTTATTTATTTAAAATTCAAAATATCAATTTTTAATTACTGTGTACATGTAATGTCTGATATATACATGGAATACTAACAAAATAATAACTACTCCTGCTTTATCTGTGAATAAGATTCCTAGCAAAAATGCCTTGTGGCCACTGGTTTCAGACAAAACATGCGGCATCAGTGCTGGACTGGTCAGCGTTGGCTGTTAAATGCATTGAACAGTTGGTCCATCCTTTCGATGAACTCAGCTGTGTGAGCTGCTTCTTCTGCAACATGTATTGAACACAAATATTAATTCAATTCAATATTATTTATGCAAATAGCATTCAACAAATATTACAATTTAAGACCATGTCAACATGCTGTACATATAATGTTGTTTGAAGGGAATACACAAGAAGGTAAAAACTTGTATTAGTACGTATCTCCAAACACAATTATTGTGGTCACAACCATAATAATAAATCATTAGATATGTAAACATTGCACACATCCTAAAAGCTTAAACGAATACGAAAGAAACAAACCCAATACAGAATTATAGTCATACACTAATATTAATCCTGCCATATAAAAATTAATATATCTTGTTATATAACAAAACATTATTAACTTCATGCAGAAATTACATTATACATCATGTACTTCATATTCTATTAGTATCTAGTTATGCCGCGAGTCGAAATGGCAACGTGCCCACGGTGGTTGTAATAATTACAAGATTTAGCCAAATTTAACCAGATTACCACACGAGAGTGAACTCGAGATGGCAAGTGGACATGGAAGCCATATTGTCATTCCAACCAATATTATCTATGTATATTCCGCCCTTCTGAGTTATTTGTAGATGTTGTTTTTAAACACACCACACTCCGCATAGGCATAGGGACTATTACGCAACGGGGACCAGTGAGTATTTTGTGTAATATAAGTACTTTTTATGAAAATGTGTGTTCACAAACCTCATTTTACATCTTTGTCAATCAGATTGTTTGTGTAGATGCCAAATGTACCTGTTTACGCTTTCTATGTTACATATGGCAGTAATTACAAAGAATATCCTTAAAAGTGTACGACTCGCAAACGTATTCGACTGGCGTTTCATTGACTATTATCACTATACATTTGGCCGGTGTCAATTACTTTAAAAAACACTTTTAAAACCAAAAAAGGGAAGGGGGGTTTGCCTATTTTGGGTTGGGGTGGCCCCCCAAATCAACAGGTTTTAAATTTGGGCGGGGGGGAAGGTTTGCAATTTTTCTTTGTGAAACTATGGGATCCTTGGTATAACTGTCTCTCCTGAAACTTGCTGTGATTATATAAAAATTATAATGATAATGTTCATGTCAGTATTTCAAAAAAGCCCAATATGTAACTTCTAAAGCATAATTGACAATATATATATATATATATATATATATATATATATATATATATATTTTAATATTATATATATTTAATAAAATTAAAAATAATTATTATTATATATAATAATAATATATATATATATATATATATATATATATAATTAAAATTAAAAAACATGTATATTTAGCAAAAAATTAAATTTTTTTAAAATACAACTGAGTAGACCAGTATTTTAGAAAACAACATTATATTTAAAATAGAAATGCATAAAAAAGTGAAGAATTTTCAGACAGTTGTCACCTTATACGTGACACCAGGCAACATAGAAAATTCAAGTGAAAACTCAACAAATCTTCTCGTGTGCCAACCAAACACTGAATGATATCTAAGTCGTGCCAACCAAACACTGAATTATATCTAAGTCATGCCAACCAAACTCTGTGATATCTAAGTTTTGCCAAAAACTCGGGAATGTTCTAAGTCTGCCAAAAAACACTGAATTATATCAAAGGTTTGAACCAAACAATTTGAATGATATTTTAAAGTTTTTTGCCAACCATTAAATTTTTGAATAAAAATCTAAGTTTTGAAAACCAAACACGGGAATGAAAATTTAATTTGTGCCAACCAAAAAATTGAAATTAAATATTTAAGTTTTGCCAACCAAACATGAATGATTTTTAAAGTTTTGCCAACCATACGAATGATATTTAATTTGGCCAACCAAAATTGAATGATATTTAAGTTTTGCCAACCAAACATTGAATGATAAAGTTGTGCCAAAAACACTGAATGATTTTTAAAGGGTTGTAACCCAAAACCCTTTTAATTATTTTTAAAAAATCGTGCCAAAAAACATTTTAAAAAAATTGTGAAACCCAAAATCTGAATTTTGGAATATTTAAGTTGTGCCAAAAACCTGAATGATATTTAAGTTGTAAAACCTAAATTTATATCAAAGTTGTGAACCAAACCTGAATTATTTAAGTTGTGCCAAAACATTGAATATTTTTTAATTTCCCAAACCCCAAAAACATTAATATATTTAAGTTGTGAAAACCCAAAACCCACGAATGATATTTAAGTTGTGCCAACCAAACACTGAATGATATCTAAGTTGTGCCAACCAAACTCTGAATGATATCTAAGTTGTGCCAACCAAACACTGAATGATATTTAAGTTGTGCCAACCAAACATTGAATGATATTTAAGTTGTGCCAACCAAACACTGAATGATATTTAAGTTGTGCCAACCAAACACTGAATGATATCTAAGTCGTGCCAACCAAACACTGAATGATATCTAAGTTGTGACAACCAAACACTGAATGATATTTTAGTTGTGCAAACCAAACTCTGAATGATATTTAAGTTGTGCCAACCAAACACTGAATGATATCTAAGTCGTGCCAACCAAACATTGAATGATATCTAAGTTGTGCCAACCAAAAACACTGAATGATAACTAAGTCATGTCAACCAAACACTTAATGATATCTACCAGGTAATTCATGCCAACCAAACACTGAATGATATCTAAATCGTGCCAACCAAACACTGAATGATATCTAAGTCGTGCTGCCTACTTTAGTAATGATAATTACTATAATAACCTTAGCTTACTATGAGTGCCAGCTACTTCTATCTTACCCTGGCTGCAGCCACAAGGGGTGTCTTCTTCACTTCTCCACTAGGAGGGTGTTCTGTCATGTCTTCTGCTTCCCGGGGGGCATCTTCACTTTCACATTTCTCATTCTGTCGCCAAGAAAAAGCAGTCATGTGATGTGATATCTTATCTTATAACTAGCTGTTAATTTTTGTTCTGTTTACGATAACATCATTATTTAATTCAAGCGACTGGGGGTTTTTCTAAAAATGTGATCAAAATGGGTTTCATGGGTTTTTGTTTTTTTATTTTTTTTTTTTTTTATTTTTTTTGTTTAAAGTTTGTTGTTGGGGATTAATTCTGTTTGTAAAGTAATGTGTTGTGTTGATGTTTTTTGTTGTATTTTATTGGGGTAAAAATAGTTTCTGTGTGTGTAAAGTGGGTGTCTTTTTGTGTGTGTATTTTTGTGTTTTGTGGGGGTGAGTGTTTATGTGGGGTGTTTGTGTCATGTATTTTTGTGTTGTAGTAGGGTTTTGTGTGTGTGTATGTGATTGGGCTTTTTTAAAATTTATTGTATGTGTTTTATGTATTTTTGTGTGTGTGTATTTTTTCAAAGGAAAAATTTTTTGTGTGCATGTAATTTTGTGTGTGTGTATTATGTTTTGTGTGTGTGTATGTAATTTTTAATTTTCATGTAGATTTTTTGGGCATGTGGGGCTGTTGGGGTGTCATGTAATGTGTTTTTGTGTGGATGTAATGTTTTGTTGTAAGTGTTGTTGTGTGAGTATTGTTGTGTCATGTGTGTGTTTTTTAAAAATTAATTTTTATTTTCATTAATGTATTTATTGTGTTTGTTTTGTGTTGTGTTGTGGAAATTGTCATGTAGTGTGTTGTTGTGTGGTTTTTGTTTTGTTGTGTGCATGTGTGTTGGGGATGTGTTTTGTTTCATGTAGTGTTCTTTTTATATGGGGGATTTGTGAAAAAAGGGGTTTGGGCTGTGGGGGGTTGTTGTGTGCATTGGGGTTTATGTGTGTGCATTGGGGTGTTTTCATGTGGGGGTGCCATGTGTGTGCATGTGGGGTGTTTTGTTGCATGTTTTTGGGTTTGTTGTGTCATGGGGTGTTTTATGTGTGTGCATGTTTTCTTTGTTCATGGGGTTTTCTATGGTGTCAGGGAGTGTTGTGTGTTTGCATGTATGGGGTTTTGGAAAATGAGTGTCTATGTGTGTCATGTATGTGTTGTTGTGTACATTGATTTTTTATTGTGTGCATGTAGTGTTTGTGCGTGTGATTATGTTTATTTTTAAAAATTTCTGTTGTGTAAATGTGGTGTGTTGTTGGGGCCGTGGGTTTGTTTGGCGGAAATGTGTCGTTTTCCCCTTTTTTTCAGGTTTTGGGAAAACTGCCCCCCCGAAAGAAGACTTTGTCGTCTGGTGATGATGAAGGTGAATGTGTGTGTGATGATGTGTAAACACATGCACATTTTTTTTTCCCAAAATTTGGGGAAATCTCCCAAAACCTTTTTGTACCCCCAAAGGGGTATCCCGGCTATATCCCTACTTATGTGATATCCCTACTGGGGTATTTTGGGGTTGGGGCCGGCCCCCCTTTTCGTAATGTTTCGTTGGAGGTGGGGGCGGAACGACAATATGTGCCGTGAAATGAGGGAAGGGAGGGAAAACTTTGTCTTTAACTAGATTGATATCCACTGAGTCACCTAGAGTGATGGTTATGTTGACATATTCCATCGAGTCATCAGTACTGGTTGTCTTCGCATTTCGGTCAGGTGACATGCCCTGCTGAAAACAAAAGACAGTGTCTGTGTTAGTCACAGATTCATTACACATATACAAAGTATAAACAAGAAGAAAATGTTATGTTTTTGCACGAGCACGCTGCCACTCCTTCTCTTCTCCTTCTCTCAGATACTGGACAGGGTGTTTTAAAGTCCAACGAGAATTAGTGAGTCCATGCATTTTGTGTGGGAAATTTTGCATAGAACCCGATAGAAGGGACCACC
>JAODUO010005908.1:0-16152 GCA_025642075.2 Ridgeia piscesae
TTGCCCAATGTGACAGGGCTTACCAAATAACACGGTAGTCCTATGCGTGTACATGATAACAACATCCCCACGCGCAGGGTGCATACATTGAAAGAAAGAAGTAGACGGGAGAAAGCGGTCCCCCTCAGTTTGCCTAAATCAACGGCGTCGCCATCTTGAAATCTGACGTCGCCAGAAACGAAAATGGCGCGTTTGCCGTATTGTCGTGACGTCACAGTAGGAATGCCTCTTCCGGTTTGCCGCCATTTATGTGCCGCGCAGCCGAATGCTGGCAAGAGATACCAGTTTCTGTAAGCAATCTCGATCGCATCGCTGTGGGATTTACGCATTTGACGCCAGTAGGTGAAGGGATGTAGGCATGTGTAAGAATTGCGTCTACTGGTTTCAACATTGATAATCACCGTGCACATTGTAACGCTCTTTATTGTTTTTCCTCAGGTGTCTGCGCCTGGTGAAGATACAGAGACACATGGCCGACAACTTCTGGCACCAGTACTGACCACCAGGCCGACGATGTGAAGTCTGGCGACGCGGAACAGTCATTCGACAGTAGGTGAAGTCTTGTTTTTAACGAGTGTAGCCATTTCGTGTAATATAACATTGAACATCAATGATAGCTTGACATGAATATATCTATCATAACAAGTGCGAATGGACATTAGTTTGAATGTTACAGTTCTCACAAAAATGAGAACACATTCGAAACGTTTTACTTAGACGATTGTTCCAGCTATTTCTCACGCTATATGACTGATCAGAACTGATATAATGAAGGTGGTTTAAGCTTCGAATAATTTCCTAGCAACCACTTCAGGTGCTGCTTTTTGGGGCTTAGCAATGTCTGCAGTTTTACGTGTTTCACCGAATGTGCTTTACTTATAGTATAACGAAGTAAATTGGGTGCATGGATAAAGAGCAAAGCAGCCAACTATGCCAGTAACATGTTCACCAATACACATCACCCTTTTGAGCGAGCTTCTGTCCAAAACAAATTAGTTTTTCAAATTATGTAACAAATTAAGTTAAGAAAATATGAAAGCAAAATAACAACGAAAGAAACTTTTGAGGGGAAAGTCACACGCGTAAATATTTAAAATTAATATATAACCATCATTAAATTACAATTATTACCAAAACCCCAAATTCCCCCAAACAACACCACCAACACCAAGCCCCCCAACACACTAATCTCGACGGGAAACAGTACATGAGGAAGCAACAGGTGAAGGCAACCTACAAAGTGCCTCATTCTTTGCTATTGTTTAACTCACGGGGTCACATTTGAAACAAGTGTAGAGATCATTCGATGATTTGAGACCAATGTTTATTGCAATCACAATTTCTCGGCACACAAATTTGTACCTAGGTAGTAGCGTAGATCGGCTTCTATTTTGAAACATTGCTATGGAAACAATCACATACGCTACAGTGATCAATGCAACAGGCCAGGTCTTTGGCAATGCCATGAGCGCTATGCCGACAAACAGGTAACGCCAAAACCTAGACATTGCAGTCATGGGGAAATGCCATACGAAAAAAGAAATAGTTTTTCCAAACTACCCAGACAATTACGATATGATATCCTAGATTTGCGTGCGGTGCATCACTTCTGTCGCGTCGTGTTCTGAGATGTGTTGTGTCGCTCACAATTCGGACTCAAATAGGAAGACCTGAAACGAAAGAGCAGACATTTCACAAGTTCAGTATGAAAACCAAATCGCAAAGCAACTAAGAGGCAATAGTCGCATCATATCATCATTGATATTGAGCTGGCTACACACATTGTACGGCCTACAAAGAGTATTACATTACAGAGTAAATATTTATGCGAACGAACGTCGGGATGTTGGCCATTCGGGAAAAGGGAAAATTTGAACGGAACTTCTGTCGTTAAGTTTAGTATCGTGAAGCTCAGCAGTACGAATGTTAAATTAGATACTGCCCAAACTTCTATTTGCATACGCATAGGTGGAAAGCTTCAGGAAACATTAACAACTCATCGAAAAGTGCAATGCGCCATGTGAATGAGAACAAAGGGAAAGGTTTTATTTGCAAACCCATCTCATTTGTTCGTACACTTAAAACTTCATTAAGAGAGAAAGGCGCGTGTAGTGTAATGGTTAGCGCATCAAACTGGCAAGCCGACGGGCCGGGTTTAATACACGCGGACGCCCGCAGCCAAAGAAAAAAAATGGACAGAGTCTGAATTGTTGAATCTAATCGGTGCTATATGCCACGCATATTAACATGCATCGTACAAAAAAATTTGGGGGTTTAAAGTTTTATGCGTTAAAGATAACAACATCCCCACGCGCAGGGTGCATACATTGGGAAAAAATAACGGGAGAAAGCGGCCCCATTTTTCTAAATAAAGGGTGCCTCTTCGGTCCCCCAAAAATTTTTGCCGCGCAGCCGAAGCTGGCAAGGTACCAGTTTCTTAAGCAATTTGAGTCCGTATTTTGCATTTGACGCCAGTAGGGGAAGGGGTGTGGCATGTGTAAGAATTGCGTTCTGGTTTCAACATTTTAAAACACCCTGCAATTGTAACGTTTTTATTGTTTTCCCGTCTGCCCGGGAAATAAACTGGCGACCCCGGAAACCCTTGCGAGGGGTTTGTTTTTAACGAGTGGATTTCGTGTAATATAACATTTAACATAATGATTTGACATGAAATATCTATCATAACGTGGGAAAGGGAATTTGTTTGAATGTTACAGTTCTCCGAGAACACATTCGAAACGTTTTTTAAAGATTTTCCAGCTATTTCTCACGTATATGACTGACAAACTGATATAATGAAGGTGGTTTGTTTAATTTTAAACCCCCATTTTTTTTGGGGTTAAAAGTCGCAGTTTTACTGTTTACCGAATTTTTTACTTTAGTAAACGAAAAATTGGGGCAGGGAAAGAGAAAGCACCCCTTGCCATAACATTTTACCCTAAATCAATTTGAGCGAGTTTTTGAAAAAAATTAAATTAAATTTCTGTATATCAAATTAAATTATTAAAAAAAGGGAAAAAAAGGAAAAAGAAATTGTGAGCGATCGGTAAATATCTTAAATTAATATCATAACTCATTCGAGGGAAAGTCACCACGTTTTCCCCCAAAACAACACACAAAACACACACACACAAAAAAAAAACAAAAAACACCCCAACTCAATACAGTTGGAGGTGATCCTTCCCGTCATGCCCCACAACACACTAATCTCGACGGGAAACAGTACTGAGGAAGCAACAGGGAAGGCAACCTACACAAGTGCCTCATTCTTTGCTATTGTTTAACTCACGGGGGCACATTTGAAACAAGTGTAGAGATCATTCGATGATTTGAGACCAATGTTTATTGCAATCACACATTTCTCGGCACACAAATTTGTACCTAGGTAGTAGCGTAGACGGCTTCATATTTTGAAACATTGCATGGAAACAATCACATACGCAAATGCCCAACGGGCCAGGTCTTTGGCAATGCCATGAGCGCTATGCCGACAAACAGGTAACGCCAAAACCTAGACATTGCAGTCATGGGAAATGCCATACGAAAAAAGAAATATTTTTTCCCAAAACCCCCGACAATTACGATATGTATCCTAGATTTGCGTGGGGGCACCACTTCTGCCCTGTTTTGGGGGGCCTCACAATTCGGACTCAAATAGGAAGACCTGAAACAAAGAGCAGACATTTCCAAGTTCAGTATGAAAACCAAATCGCAAAGCAACTAAGAGGCAATAGTCGCATCATATCATCATTGATATTGAGCTGGCTACACAATTGTAGGGCCTACAAAGAGTATTACATTACAGAGTAAATTTTATGCCAATTGTATGGCATCGCCTCCCGCCCATGTTTTGGGTTCCATATCGGAAAAATGAAATTTTAGCAGTACGAATGTTAAAAGTACGCCCAAACTTTATTTGCATACGATAGGGGGAAAGCCGGAAACATTAAAAAACCCAAAAGGAATATTGAAAGAGAACAAAAGAAACATTTTTGGGGTTTGGACCAGCAAACCCATCTCATTTGTTCCACAAAATTTATTAAGGGAAAGGCCGTGGGTTGGTTAGCGCACAAACTGGGGGGAAAAATGTTTAATTTCCGGGGGAAATTTTTTCAATCGGTTTAATGCCCCGCAAAAAATGCACGTCAGGGGTGTCGCACGGCCCGCCGGGGCCATGCGTACATGATAACCACCCCCCGCGCAGGGGCATACATTGAAAAAAAAAGGAACGGGAGAAAATTCCCCCTCAGTTTGCCCAAATAAGGGTGGACGCGGCCAGAAACGAAACCGCGTTTCAGTAGTAGAAAAATCCCCTTCCGGCGCCCGCAGGAAGCCGGGGAGAACCCGTTTTTAATGGCTGATTCCCCCCGGGGTTTACCCCTTTCCCAGTAGGGAAGGGGTGTAGGGATGTGTAAAAATTGGGCTCGGTTTCAACATTGAAAAACCGGCCGAAAGTTTTTAGCCTTTTGCCCAAAAAAGAGAATGGCCGCTCTGGCACCAGCATAAAGGAAGTGGGGTGGCGACGCGGGAAAAGCATTTGACAGTAGGTGAAACTTGTTTTTAACGAGTGTAATTTTCGTGAATATAACTGAACATAAAGATAGTTGACATGAATATATCTATCATAAAAAGTGCGAATGGACATTAGTTTGAATGTTACAGCTCACAAAAATGAGAACACATTCGAAACGTTTTCTTAGACGATTGTTCCAGCTATTTCTCACGCTATATGACTGATCAGAACTGATATAATGAAGGTGGTTTAAGCTTCGAATAATTTCTAGCAACCACTTCAGGTGCTGCTTTTTGGGGCCTAGCAATGTCTGCCAGTTTTACGTGTTTCACCGAATGTGCTTTACTTATAGTATAACGAAGTAAATTGGGTGCATGGATAAAGAGCAAAGCAGCCAACTATGCCAGTAACATGTTCACCAATACACATCAACTTGTGAGCGAGCTTCTGTTGAAACCCAAAACAAATTAGCTACATTAATTTTCTGTATATCAAATTAAGTTATGTCAAAATATGATGCTAAAATAAGGCACACGAAAACGAAACTTGTTAAGAGGCCGATTCATCGCAGTAAATATTAACATTAATAGCACACACTATTCGCGATACACACAATAATATACAATAAATTAAACACACAATTTAATTCTTCAATACAGTTGAGTAGGTGATTTCCGTCATGAAACCAAACACAACACATAATCTCGACGGGAAACAGACTGAGGAAGAACAGGCGAAGGCAACCTAAAAGTGCCTTCATTTTCTTTAACTCAGGGGCTATTGAAACAAGGTAGGATCTTTGGATTACCATGATGCAAAATTTTAACTTTCCCAGGTAGTAGCGTAGACGGCTTCATATTTTGAAACATTGCCATGGAAACAATCACATACGCTACAGTGATCAATGCCAACAGGCCAGGTCTTTGGCAATGCCATGAGCGCTATGCCGACAAACAGGTAACGCCAAAACCTAGACATTGCAGTCATGGCGAAATGCCATACGAAAAAAGAAATAGTTTTTCCAAACTACCCAGACAATTACGATATGATATCCTAGATTTGCGTGGGTGCACACTTCGCGGTCGTGTTCTGAGATGTGTTGTGTCGCTCACAATTCGGACTCAAATAGGAAGACCTGAAACGAAAGAGCAGACATTTCGCAAGTTCAGTATGAAAACCAAATCGCAAAGCAACTAAGAGGCAATAGTCGCATCATATCATCATTGATATTGAGCTGGCTACACAAATTGTACGCCCTACAAAGAGTATTACATTACAGAGTAAATTTTATGCGAACGAACGTCGTGTATGGCATCGCCCCCCTTACCCTGTTTTAGGGTTCCTTCGGAGAGAGAGAGTCAACATTTGAACGGAACTTCTGTCGTTAAGTTTAGTATCGTGAAGCTCAGCAGTACGAATGTTAAATTAGTTTCTGCCCAAACTTTTATTTGCATACGCATAAGTGGGAAAACTTCAGGAAACATTAACAACTCATCGAAAATGCAAGCGCCATGTGAATGAGAACAATATGAATTCTGTGCCATTTTCGACAGGAATTAGGCACTTGCGTAGATGAAACCATTTTTGTTCGTCACTTAAAACCATTAAAAAAAGGCGTGGGAGTGTAAGTAGCGCATCAAACTGGCAAGCCGACGGCGGGTTTAATACACGCGGACGCCGCAGCAGACCTGATATACTTGATATAAAAATCGATGGACAGAGTCTGACATTGTTGAATCTAATCGGTGCTATATGCCACGCATATTAACATGCATCGTACATAAAAAGTACGCGAATGTCGCACAGGCCGCTGACCATAATAACACGGTAGTCCTATGCGTGTACATGATAAACATACCAGGGTGCATACATTGGAGTAGACGGGAAAGCGGTCCATCAGTTTGCCTAAATCAACGGCGTCGCCATCTTGAAATCTGACGTCGCCAGAAACGAAAATGGCGCGTTTGCCGTATTGTCGTGACGTCACAGTAGGAATGCCTCTTCCGGTTTGCCGCCATTTATGTGCCGCGCAGCCGAATGCTGGCAAGAGATACCAGTTTCTTTAATGCAATCTCGATCGCATCGCTGTGGGATTTACGCATTTGACGCCAGTAGGTGAAGGGATGTAGGCATGTGTAAGAATTGCGTCTACTGGTTTCAACATTGTTTAAACACCGTGCACATTGTAACGCTCTTTTATTGTTTTTCCTCAGGTGTCTGCGCCTGGTGAAGATAAAAAAGGGAAAGGACCAAAATGGCCCGGGGGCGACGCGGAACAGTCATTCGACAGTAGGTGAAGTCTTGTTTTTAACGAGTGTAGCCATTTCGTGCAATATAACCTTGAAAATCAATGATAGCTTGACATGAATATATCTATCATAACAAGTGCGAATGGACATTAGTTTGAATGTTACAGTTCTCACAAAAATGAGAACACATTCGAAACGTTTTACTTAGACGATTGTTCCAGCTATTTCTCACGCTATATGACTGATCAGAACTGAAAAAATTTTAATTGAAAAGCCCCCCAATTTTTTTTCTGCCAGTTTTACGTGTTTCACCGAATGTGCTTTACTTATAGTATAACGAAGTAAATTGGGTGCATGGGTAAAGAGCAAAGCAGCCAACTATGCCAGTAACATGTTCACCAATACACATCAACTTGTGAGCGAGCTTCTGTTGCACCAAGACAAATTAGCTACATTAATTACTGTATATCAAATTAAGTTATGTCAAAATATGATGCTAAAATAAGGCACACGAAAAGAAACTTGTGTAAGAGGCCGATTCGAAACGCAGTAAATATCTTAACATTAAAATGCATAACCCTCATTCGGCGAATGTCACACACTTATCCCCGCGCACACACACACACACACACACACACACGTGTGTGGGCATAATGTGTGTGACATTCCCAAATGATCTTATCATTTAATTTAAGATATTTCTGCGTTTGCGACATCGGCCTCTTACAAAGTTTCGTTTCGTGTGCCTTATTTTAGCATCATATTTTGACATAACTTAATTTGATCGAACAGTATGTACTAATTTGTCTTGGTCGATCTACAAGTTGATATTATTGGTGAACATGTTACTGGCATAGTTGGCTGCTTGCTACCATGCACAATTTAGTAACTATAAGTAAAGCACTTCGGTGAAACTCAGACGATTTACAAACAACTGGGTGCTAGAAATTTCAGCAAACACCTTATATATCAGTTCTGATCAGTCATATAGCGTGAGAAATAGCTGGAACAATCGTCTAAGTAAAACGTTTCGAATGTGTTCTCATTTTTGTGAGAACTGTAACATTCAAACTAATGTCCATTCGCACTTGTTATGATAGATATATTCATGTCAAGCTATCATTGATGTTCAATGTTATATTACACGAAATGGCTACACTCGTTAAAAACAAGACTTCACCTACTGTCGAATGCGTCTGCGCTTCACATCGTCGATGCCGAGAGATGCCAAGTTCGGAATGTGTCTCTGCTTACCAGGCGCGAACCTGGGAAAAACAATAAAAGCGCAATGTGCACGGTGATTACAATGTTGAAACCAGTAGACGCAATTCTTACCATGCCTACATCCCTTCACCTACTGGCGTCAAATCGTAAATCCACAGCGTCGATCGAGATTGCATAGAAACTGTCTCTTGCCAGCATTCGCTGCGCCTGGCAACCAGAAGACATTCCTGTACGACGATAATACGCAACGCGCATTTTCGTTTCTGGCGCGTCAGGTGATTTAGGCAAACTGAGGGGGACCGCTTTCTCCGTCTACTTCTTTCTTCAATGTATGCACCCTGCGCGTGGTGTGATCATGTACACGCATAGGACTACCGTGTTATTATGGTACAGCGGCCTGTCGACATTCGCGTACTTTTTATGTACGATGCATGTTAATATGCGTGGCATATAGCACCGATTAGATTCAACAATGTCAGACTCTGTCCATCGATTTTTATATCAAGTATATCAGGTCTGCTGCGGCGTCCGCGCGTATTAAACCCGGCCCGTCGGCTTGCCAGTTTGATGCGCTAACCACTACACTACACGCGCCTTTCTCTCTTAATGAAGTTTTAAGTGTACGAACAAATGAGATGGGTTTCATCTACGCAGTGCCTAATTCTGTCGAAAATGGCACAAATTCATACTCTTGTTCTCATTCACATGGCGCATTGCACTTTTCGATGAGTTGTTAATGTTTCCTGAAGCTTTCCACCTATGCGTATGCAAATAGAAGTTTGGGCAGTATCTAATTTAACATTCGTACTGCTGAGCTTCACGATACTAAACTTAACGACAGAAGTTCCGTTCAAAATGTTGGCACTCTACTCTCCGATATGGAACCTAAAACTGTATGAGCGATGCCATACACGACGTTCGTTCGCATAAATATTTACTCTGTAATGTAATACTCTTTGTAGGCCGTACAATGTGTGTAGCCAGCTCAATATCAATGATGATATGATGCGACTATTGCCTCTTAGTTGCTTTGCGATTTGGTTTTCATACTGAACTTGCGAAATGTCTGCTCTTTCGTTTCAGGTCTTCCTATTTGAGTCCGAATTGTGAGCGACACAACACATCTCAGAACACGACGCGACAGAAGTGGTGCACCGCACGCAAATCTAGGATATCATATCGTAATTGTCTGGGTAGTTTGGAAAAACTATTTCTTTTTTCGTATGGCATTTCGCCATGACTGCAATGTCTAGGTTTTGGCGTTACCTGTTTGTCGGCATAGCGCTCATGGCATTGCCAAAGACCTGGCCTGTTGGCATTGATCACTGTAGCGTATGTGATTTTTATGCAATGTTTCAAAAATGAAGCCGTCTCGCTACTACTAGGTACAAATTTGTGTGCCGAAAATTTGATTGCAATAAACATTGGTCTCAAATCATCGAATGATCTCTACACTTGTTTCAAATGTGACCCCGTGAGAAACAATAGCAAAATGAGGCACTGTGTAGGTTGCCTTCGCCTGTTCTTCCTCAGCGTACTGTTTCCCGTCGAGATTAGTGTGTTGTGCTTGGTCATGACGGGAAGGAGTCACCTACTCAACTGTATTAGTGTAATGTGAATGTATATAATGTATATATAATAATATTGTATAATTAATATTATGTGTGTGTGTTTTATGTGTGTGGCTGCGACGTGTGTACATTCGCTCGAATGATGGTTATGCATATTAATGTTAAGATATTTACTGCGATGCGACATCGGCCTCTTACACAAGTTTCTTTTCGTGTGCCTTATTTTAGCATCATATTTTGACATAACTTAATTTGATATACAGTAATTAATGTAGCTAATTTGTCTTGGTGCAACAGAAGCTCGCTCACAAGTTGATGTGTATTGGTGAACATGTTACTGGCATAGTTGGCTGCTTTGCTCTTTACCCATGCACCCAATTTACTTCGTTATACTATAAGTAAAGCACATTCGGTGAAACACGTAAAACTGCAGACATTGCTAAGCCCCAAAAAGCAGCACCTGAAGTGGTTGCTAGGAAATTATTCGAAGCTTAAACCACCTTCATTATATCAGTTCTGATCAGTCATATAGCGTGAGAAATAGCTGGAACAATCGTCTAAGTAAAACGTTTCGAATGTGTTCTCATTTTTGTGAGAACTGTAACATTCAAACTAATGTCCATTCGCACTTGTTATGATAGATATATTCATGTCAAGCTATCATTGATGTTCAAGTTATATTCACGAAATGGCTACACTCGTTAAAAACAAGACTTCACCTACTGTCGAATGACTGTTCCGCGTCGCCAGACTTCACATCGTCGGCCTGGTAGGTCAGTACTGGTGCCAGAGTTGTCGGCCATGTGTCTCTGTATCTTCACCAGGCGCAGACACCTGAGGAAAAACAATAATAGAGCGTTACAATGTGCACGGTGATTATCAATGTTGAAACCAGTAGACGCAATTCTTACACATGCCTACATCCCTTCACCTACTGGCGTCAAATGCGTAAATCCCACAGCGATGCGATCGAGATTGCATTAAAGAAACTGGTATCTCTTGCCAGCATTCGGCTGCGCGGCACAGAAATGGCGGCAAACCGGAAGAGGCATTCCTACTGTGACGTCACGACAATACGGCAAACGCGCCATTTTCGTTTCTGGCGACGTCAGATTTCAAGATGGCGACGCCGTTGATTTAGGCAAACTGAGTGGGACCGCTTTCTCCCGTCTACTTCTTTCAATGTATGCACCCTGCGCGTGGGGATGTTGTATCATGTACACGCATAGGACTACCGTGTTATTATGTACAGCGGCCTGTGCGACATTCGGTACTTTTTATGTACGATGCATGTTAATATGCGTGGCATATAGCACCGATTAGATTCAACAATGTCAGACTCTGTCCATCGATTTTTATATCAAGTATATCAGGTCTGCTGCGGCGTCCGCGCGTATTAAACCCGGCCCGTCGGTTGCCAGTTTGATGCGCTAACCATTACACTACACGCGCCTTTCTCTCTTAATGAAGTTTTAAGTGTACGAACAAATGAGATGGGTTTCCAGTCTACGCAAGTGCCTAATTCCTGTCGAAAATGGCACAAATTCATACTCTTGTTCTCATTCACATGGCGCATTGCACTTTTCGATGAGTTGTTAATGTTTCCTGAAGCTTTCCACCTATGCGTATGCAAATAGAAGTTTGGGCAGTATCTAATTTAACATTCGTACTGCTGAGCTTCACGATACTGAACTTAACGACAGAAGTTCCGTTCAAAATGTTGGCACTCTACTCTCTCCGATATGGAACCCTAAAACATGGTAACAGGGAGGCGATGCCATACACGACGTTCGTAGGCATAAATATTTACTCTGTAATGTAATACTCTTTGTAGGCCGTACAATGTGTGTAGCCAGCTCAATATCAATGATGATATGATGCGACTATTGCCTCTTAGTTGCTTTGCGATTTGGTTTTCATACTGAACTTGCGAAATGTCTGCTCTTTCGTTTCAGGTCTTCCTATTTGAGTCCGAATTGTGAGCGACACAACACATCTCAGAACACGACGCGACAGAAGTGGTGCACCGCACGCAAATCTAGGATATCATATCGTAATTGTCTGGGTAGTTTGGAAAAACTATTTCTTTTTTCGTATGGCATTTCGCCATGACTGCAATGTCTAGGTTTTGGCGTTACCTGTTTGTCGGCATAGCGCTCATGGCATTGCCAAAGACCTGGCTGTTGGCATTGATCACTGTAGCGTATGTGATTGTTTCCATAGCAATGTTTCAAAATATGAAGCCGATCTACGCTACTACCTAGGTACAAATTTGTGTGCCGAGAAATGTGTGATTGCAATAAACATTGGTCTCAAATCATCGAATGATCTCTACACTTGTTTCAAATGTGACCCCGTGAGTTAAACAATAGCAAAGAATGAGGCACTTGTAGGTTGCCTTCCTGTTGCTTCCTCAGTACTGTTTCCCGTCGAGATTAGTGTGTTGTGCTTGTGTCATGACGGGCAAGGAGTCACCTGCTCAACTGATTGAGTTGGTGTGTGTGTGTGTGTGTGTGTGTGTGTGTGTGTGTGTGTGTTGTGTGTGTGTGTGTGTGTGTGTGTGTGTGTGCGCGGGATAACGTGTGTGACATTCGCTCGAATGATGGTTATGCATATTAATGTTAAGATATTTACTGCGATGCGACATCGGCCTCTTACACAAGTTTCGTTTCGTGTGCCTTATTTTAGCATCATATTTTGACATAACTTAATTTGATATACAGTAATTAATGTAGCTAATTTGTCTTGGTGCAACAGAAGCTCGCTCACAAGTTGATGTGTATTGGTGAACATGTTACTGGCATAGTTGGCTGCTTTGCTCTTTATCCATGCACCCAATTTACTTCGTTATACTATAAGTAAAGCACATTCGGTGAAACACGTAAAACTGGCAGACATTGCTAGGCCCCAAAAAGCAGCACCTGAAGTGGTTGCTAGGAAATTATTCGAAGCTTAAACCACCTTCATTATATCAGTTCTGATCAGTCATATAGCGTGAGAAATAGCTGGAACAATCGTCTAAGTAAAACGTTTCGAATGTGTTCTCATTTTTGTGAGAACTGTAACATTCAAACTAATGTCCATTCGCACTTGTTATGATAGATATATTCATGTCAAGCTATCATTGATGTTCAATGTTATATTGCACGAAATGGCTACACTCGTTAAAAACAAGACTTCACCTACTGTCGAATGACTGTTCCGCGTCGCCAGACTTCACATCGTCGTGCCTGGTAGGTCAGTACTGGTGCCAGAAGTTGTCGGCCATGTGTCTCTGTATCTTCACCAGGCGCAGACACCTGAGGAAAAACAATAAAAGAGCGTTACAATGTGCACGGTGATTATCAATGTTGAAACCAGTAGACGCAATTCTTACACATGCCTACATCCCTTCACCTACTGGCGTCAAATGCGTAAATCCCACAGCGATGCGATCGAGATTGCATTAAAGAAACTGGTATCTCTTGCCAGCATTCGGCTGCGCGGCACATAAATGGCGGCAAACCGGAAGAGGCATTCCTACTGTGACGTCACGACAATACGGCAAACGCGCCATTTTCGTTTCTGACGTCAGATTTCAGATGCGACATTTAGGCAAACTGAGGGGGACCGCTTTCTCCCGTCTACTTCTTTCTTTCAATGTATGCACCCTGCGCGTGGGGATGTTGTTATCATGTACACGCATAGGACTACCGTGTTATTATGGTACAGCGGCCTGTGCGACATTCGCGTACTTTTTATGTACGATGCATGTTAATATGCGTGGCATATAGCACCGATTAGATTCAACAATGTCAGACTCTGTCCATCGATTTTTATATCAAGTATATCAGGTCTGCTGCGGCGTCCGCGTGTATTAAACCCGGCCCGTCGGCTTGCCAGTTTGATGCGCTAACCATTACACTACACGCGCCTTTCTCTCTTAATGAAGTTTTAAGTGTACGAACAAATGAGATGGGTTTCCAGTCTACGCAAGTGCCTAATTCCTGTCGAAAATGGCACAGAATTCATACTCTTGTTCTCATTCACATGGCGCATTGCACTTTTCGATGAGTTGTCAATGTTTCCTCAAGCTTTCCACCTATGCGTATGCAAATAGAAGTTTGGGCAGTATCTAATTTAACATTCGTACTGCTGAGCTTCACGATACTAAACTTAACGACAGAAGTTCCGTTCAAAATGTTGGCACTCTACTCTCTCCGATATGGAACCTAAAACATGGTAATGGGAGGCGATGCCATACACGACGTTCGTTCGCATAAATATTTACTCTGTAATGTAATACTCTTTGTAGGCCGTACAATGTGTGTAGCCAGCTCAATATCAATGATGATATGATGCGACTATTGCCTCTTAGTTGCTTTGCGATTTGGTTTTCATACTGAACTTGTCGAAATGTCTGCTCTTTCGTTTCAGTCTTCCTATTTGAGTCCGAATTGTGAGCGACACAACACATCTCAGAACACGACGCGACAGAAGTGGTGCACCGCACGCAATCTAGGATATCATATCGTAATTGTCTGGGTAGTTTGGAAAAACTATTTCTTTTTTCGTATGGCATTTCGCCATGACTGCAATGTCTAGGTTTTGGCGTTACCTGTTTGTCGGCATAGCGCTCATGGCATTGCCAAAGACCTGGCTGTTGGCATTGATCACTGTAGCGTATGTGATTGTTTCCATAGCAATGTTTCAAAATATGAAGCCGATCTACGCTACTACCTAGGTACAAATTTGTGTGCCGAGAAATGTGTGATTGCAATAAACATTGGTCTCAAATCATCGAATGATCTCTACACTTGTTTCAAATGTGACCCCGTGAGTTAAACAATAGCAAAGAATGAGGCACTTGTGTAGGTTGCCTTCGCCTGTTGCTTCCTCAGCGTACTGTTTCCCGTCGAGATTAGTGTGTTGTGCTTGGTGTCATGACGGGCAAGGAGTCACCTACTCAACTGTATTGAGTTGGTGTGTGTGTGTGTTGTTGTGTGTGTGTGTGTGTGTGTGTGTGTGTTGTGTGTGTGTGTGTGTGCGCGCGATAACGTGTGTGACATTCGCTCGAATGATGCTTATGCATATTAATGTTAAGATATTTACTGCGATGCGATATCGGCCTCTTACACAAGTTTCGTTTCGTGTGCTTATTGCATCATATTTTGACATAACTTAATTTGATATACAGTAATTAATGTAGCTAATTTGTCTTGGTGCAACAGAAGCTCGCTCACAAGTGATGTGTATTGGTGAACATGTTACTGGCATAGTTGGCTGCTTTGCTCTTTACCATGCACCCAATTTACTTCGTTATACTATAAGTAAAGCACATTCGGTGAAACACGTAAAACTGCAGACATTGCTAAGCCCCAAAAAGCAGCACCTGAAGTGGTTGCTAGGAAATTATTCGAAGCTTAAACCACCTTCATTATATCAGTTCTGATCAGTCATATAGCGTGAGAAATAGCTGGAACAATCGTCTAAGTAAAACGTTTCGAATGTGTTCTCATTTTTGTGAGAACTGTAACATTCAAACTAATGTCCATTCGCACTTGTTATGATAGATATATTCATGTCAAGCTATCATTGATGTTCAATGTTATATTGCACGAAATGGCTACACTCGTTAAAAACAAGACTTCACCTACTGTCGAATGACTGTTCCGCGTCGCCAGACTTCACATCGTCGGGCCTGGTAGGTCAGTACTGGTGCCAGAAGTTGTCGGCCATGTGTCTCTGTATCTTCACCAGGCGCAGACACCTGAGGAAAAACAATAATAGAGCGTTACAATGTGCACGGTGATTATCAATGTTGAAACCAGTAGACGCAATTCTTACACATGCCTACATCCCTTCACCTACTGGCGTCAAATGCGTAAATCCCACAGCGATGCGATCGAGATTGCATTACAGAAACTGGTATCTCTTGCCAGCATTCGGCTGCGCGGCACATAAATGGCGGCAAACCGGAAGAGGCATTCCTACTGTGACGTCACGACAATACGGCAAACGCGCCATTTTCGTTTCTGGCGACGTCAGATTTCAAGATGGCGACGCCGTTGATTTAGGCAAACTGAGGGGGACCGCTTTCTCCCGTCTACTTCTTTCTTTCAATGTATGCACCCTGCGCGTGGGGATGTTGTTATCATGTACAGCATGGATACCGTGTTATTATGGTACAGCGGCCTTGCGACATTCGCGTACTTTTTATGTACGATGCATGTTAATATGCGTGGCATATAGCACCGATTAGATTCAACAATGTCAGACTCTGTCCATCGATTTTTATATCAAGTATATCAGGTCTGCTGCGGCGTCCGCGTGTATTAAACCCGGCCCGTCGGCTTGCCAGTTTGATGCGCTAACCATTACACTACACGCGCCTTTCTCTCTTAATGAAGTTTTAAGTGTACGAACAAATGAGATGGGTTTCCATCTACGCAAGTGCCTAATTCTGTCGAAAATGGCACAAATTCATACTCTTGTTCTCATTCACATGGCGCATTGCACTTTTCGATGAGTTGTTAATGTTTCCTGAAGCTTTCCACCTATGCGTATGCAAATAGAAGTTTGGGCAGTATCTAATTTAACATTCGTACTGCTGAGC
>JAODUO010005912.1:0-10558 GCA_025642075.2 Ridgeia piscesae
ATGGATACATTTAAATCTCTCCTTAAATAAGATTACTTTAAAGTCGTTTTTAATGTTTAATCATCATAATTTTTTTATTTTAGCCGTTATATTACACATGTATTTATTATTTGAAAATGTAATTGAAACTAATAATGTATTAATATAGTTGCATACTATGTCTAAGTCTACGTGATTAATCAGCAGAGTCCATCAGTCTGGATTTTGATGCTGATGAGTGTGTATATACAATTGTGCTGTGCCAGGTGTGAAGGTGCTAGACGAAGTATATACAAGGTGCGAGTAAAGTACCGAGGTGCGAGTAAAAACACAAACTACAGCTTAGAAGTGTGAAACTGCCACTACCCTAAATGCTTAGATGGTTGGGGCTACCAAGACATTCCCGGGAAGGGCATTCCACCAGAAGACAGTTCGTGGGAAGAAATAATTGCTGTAGACCTGAAAGTGATCTGGGATCATCTGATATGTCCTTGGATGATAATACCTTGTACTGGACAGGTGGGGAGCATTGGGGTAAGGTAGTGGTTACCATTAATGGCAATCAGTTGGTTTTGGATCCTATACATCAAAAGAAGGCAAGACAGTTGTCTTCCTTTCTCAGGGGAGTCCCAACGGAGATGGTTAATCAATGCGGACACGCTTTCTCTTTGATTGTAATTGTTTAGAACAAATCTGACTGCTCGACGCTGGATGTTCTCTATCTTATTTACCTCCTTGATGTATGGGTTCCAGGCTGTATTGCAATGTTCTAAGTGGGGACGTACAAAGTGACGTGAAAAGTAGGCTTGTTGTCTTAGCTTCTGTGACGTTCCTCTAAGGGCTTGTAGTTTTATTATACAAACATCACAGAGAAATGTCTGTTTGGTAATAGCTAAGTTTGTTTTGGGTGGCTGTTGGGGTGGGGCATATTTCTATGGTATAGTATATTGATCCGTGGCTTATTATACATAGAAAACTGTAAGCCTTTGCCAATTTGGATAGTTACGGGCTTGTAGATTTATTACACATACATCACATAGAAATGTCTACCTGGTAATACCAAAAAGTTTGTTTGTGATGGCTGTAGGGGTGGGGAGTCACATTTCTATGGTCTAGTATATTGACCCGTGGCTTGTTATACATTGTACATAGAAAACTGTAACTTTAGTTACGGGCTTGTAGTTTTATGAAGAAAAAACTACAAGCCCGTAACCATCCAAACTGACAAAGCTTTACAGTTTTCTATGTATAACAAAATTAACAAGCCTCGGGTCAATATACTATACCATAGAAATGTGACCCCCTCCGCTGTAAAACATTTATTTGGTTTTATCAAATGATATTTACTGTGATGTTTGTATGAATCATACACGGTCACATAACCATATAAATTGGCAAATATTTTTATAACATTTACTATTATGAGCCACGGGTCAATATTCTATACCATAGAAATATGACCCCCCCACTGTAAAACATTTATTCAGTAATTATCAAAAGGATATTTACTATGATGCTTGTATTAATCATACACTATCACATAACCATATAAATTGGCAAACATTTTGATAACATTTACTATTATGAGCCACGGGTCAAAATACTATACCATAGAAATATGACCCCCCACCTCATTTCATTTCATTTTCATAAGGCAGTTAGCAGAACGTGGACCAAGTAGAATGTTTTCTATGAAATTGGACACAAAATAAAATACTCGTATTTGACAACAAAATATGCCCACTGTTGACAACAAAATATGCCCACTGAGCAGTTTGTTTGAAAGCTGAAGAATACAGGGACGAGGTGATCAACTGCCCCAAAACGGAGGAAGAATGGAAGGAGGTAGCCGGCAACTTTGCCACCCGCTGGAACCTTTGCCATGCTCATGGGGCCTTTACAGGAAACATGTCCGGATTAAGAAGCCACCCAAATCCGGCTCAACCTACTACAACTACAAGGGATTTTTCTCCATCATCATCATGGCCCTGGTGGATCCTGCCTACAAATTCATGTGGGTTGAAGTTAGTGCTAACGGTGCATGCTCAGATCTTTAACAGCTCCCAGCTCAAGCAGAAGATCTTGAATGCTACATTGAACATTCCGCAACCCGAACCCCTCCCTGGAGATGACCAGCCCATGCCATACTTTTTGATCGGGGACGACGCATGTGCACTACGCCAATGGATGATGAAGCCGTACTGCCGACGTAACATCGACCACGTTCAGAGGGTATACAACTATCGCTGCTCCCGGGCCAGACGTGTGGTGGAAATGCCTTCGGGGAGTTTGTGAACAGATTCCAGTGCCTTCTGACGTGGCTTCCCCAGTAGCCAGAGCATGCACAGCAGAATGTGGAAACAATATACAGTGTGTGTATCAATAAAGTATGACATGAAAATTAACGTTGTGTATCACTGTTTGACAAACATCCATTATAATCATTTCAGTAAATTGTTAGATGATTTTATCTTTTTAACAGGCATGGCTTAATATTGTAAAATATATAGGACATACTTATTTCATTGCTGACTTTGGCATATCGGTCCCGCATCCCCGTTAGTCACTTCTCCAACTGCTTGCCTGAAAAACACAAAATAAACAAGAACCATTATTATTACAAATTCTATGTTATTAAAAATCAAGTGACAACATTGGTTAAGACTACAAATGTTTTACATGTTAAAATAAAGTACAGAGGACATTGTAATAACAATTTAACATATTATTTAACACATTACAAATTATGCATTAAGCACATAACAAATTACACATTACAAATGACTAATTTAACATTTTAAACACCCTGGACATACATATACATTATAAAATAGACAACCAACAATACCGATGCTATCATTGAAATGACAAGAGAAACATACCAGTGAGGTGAGGAGACGTGGCAGCCTTGTCAGCACAGGCCCTGTCTTTCGCTCCTTCATGTAACAGTCACTGTGGCCGCGATCGTACAGCTCGGGATGAGTAGCTGCCCACTCCACTACTGCGTACTCATTCTCCAGGATCACCTTGAGTTTGGTCACCGGATTAGACTTGAACCATTTCTTCTTGAACTGCTGCTCCTCGACCACCTCCTCCACCTCCACCTCCGCCTCCAGCATGGCCGCCTGCAGCCTCACCAACTCCAGCCTGGCACCTTCCTGCATGCGGTCCTTCTCTCTGGCCACACCAGGCCTCGCCTCACCCTCACCCGGTGTCGCCTCACCCTCACCCAGCCTCGCCTCATCTGGCCTCGCCTCACATGGCCTCGCCTCACCTGGCCTCGCCTCACCCTCACCCGGCCTCGCCTCACATGGCCTCGCCTCACCCGGCCTTGCCTCACCCTCACTCGGCATTCCCTCACCCTCACCCTCACCCGGCCTTGCCTCACCCTCACCCAGCTTCGCCTCATCCGGCCTCGCCTCACCCTCACCCGCTCTCACCTCACCCTCACCTGGCCTCGCCTCACCCGGCATCGCCTCACCCTCACCCGGTCTCGCCTCACCCTGCCTTGCCTCACCCTCACCAGGCCTCGCCTCACCATCACCCAGCCTTGCCTCACCCTCACCCAGCTTCGCCTCATCCGGCCTCGCCTCACCCTCACCCGGTCTCGCCTCACCCTCACCCGGTCTCGCCTCACCATCACCCGGCCTTGCCTCACCCTCACCCAGCTTCGCCTCACCCGGTCTCGCCTCACCCTCACCCGGTCTCGCCTCACCCAGTCTCGCCTCGCCCTCACCCGGTCTTGCCTCACCCTCACCCGGCCTCACCCTCACCCGGTCTCGCTCACCCTCACCCGGCCTCGCCTCACCCTCACCCGGTCTCGCCTCACCCTCACCCGGTCTCGCCTCACCCTCACCCGGTCTCGCCTCATCCTCACCCGGTCTCGCCTCGCCCTCACCCGGTCTCGCCTCGCCCTCACCCGGTCTCGCCCTCACCCAGCCTCGCTACCCTCACCCTCACCCGGCCTCGCCTCACCCTCACCCGGTCTCGCCTCGCCCTAGTCTCGCCTCGCCCTCACCCGGTCTCGCCTCACCCTCACCCGGCCTCGCCTCACCCGGTCTCGCCTCACCCTCACCCGGCCTCGCCTCACCCGGTCTCGCCTCACCCTCACCCGGTCTCGCCTCACCCTCACGGTCTCGCCTCACCCTCACCCGGTCTCGCCTCGCCCTCACCCGCATCCGGCCTCGCCTCACCCGGTCTCGCCCTAACCCAGCCTCCTCGCCCTCCTCGCCTCGCCTCGCCTCGCCTCGCCTCACCTCACCCAGCTCGCCTCGCCCTCACCCGGTCTCACCTCACCCGGTCTCGCCTCACCCTCACCCGGCCTCGCCCCGCCTCACCCTCACCCGGTCTCGCCTCACCCTCACCTGGTCTCGCCTCACCCTCACCCGGTCTCGCCTCACCCGGTCTCGCCTCACCCGGTCTCGCCTCACCCTCACCCGGTCTCGCCCTCACCCAGTCTCGCCTCACCCTCACCCGGTCTCGCCTCACCCTCACCCGGTCTCGCCTCACCCTCACCTGGTCTCGCCTCGCCTCACCCAGCTCCTGTGGCACCATAGTGGGCCTGCAAATACAATAATAAAAACATTTATAATTATATTATACAGTTTTACAGGTCAATAACTTTAAAGAGAGGGGCAAGGGGTGTCTTCTCTACATTTTATAGTGAATTGAAACTGCATTTTACACACATAAAATGAATTTTACAGACATTTCTACGATTTTACAGCAAACATATTCTAAAGTTTTACAGGTGAAACATTTACCATTTACAGACAATTACAAAATATGCTTATACATTTTACATAAATATATTATACGAAGGGGGTTCATAAAACATACACATTCTTATGATGTTATAATGGTGTAAAAAACACAGAAATACTTACTTTGGTGGCAACTGCCTCTTCCTCCCCTTCCTCCCGTCCTTCTCCCCAGTCTCTCCCTTCCACCCTGCTCTCCTCTTTGGTGGCATTGATCAGTAGAATAATCCAAATATATAATCCAGGATGCTCGTGTGTGTCTCTCCTCCTTGCAATATACTGCGTGGTTGAAAAATTCCTGTTATACGGGCGGTTCTTAAAGCATTTGGCCGGACGTCAGAGTAAGCCGAAAACATTCGGAAAGGCTGCGGAAAGAATGCGGAAAAGTTCAAGATTCGCCGTGTTCTGAAAGCATTCGGAAAGTATACGGAGAGCGTTTGGAAAGTCAACATGCGGTATTCGGTCTATTCTGAAAGCATTCTGAAACCATACTGAAAACATTCGGAAAACAAACGGAAAGCATTCGGTGAAGTTTGGGGAAAACACATTTGGAGGGACATTCGGCCAGTTTAAAAAAATCACACCACTTTCGTATATGGAAAACAAATGGAAGCTCATTCGGGCCAGTGTGATCGCGCCATTACCAGATAGTTGTGATGGAACACATATTTGACCAGCTGAGGTAGCACAAGTACTTCTCCAGCTGTGATTGAAAAGTACTTCACCAGACATGACAGAAATTAGAACAAGTAGTTTTGTGTAACAGGATGACAACATAACACACCTCTTCCTGTTTCCCCCTTGTGATGCGCCAGTCCTCCCTCATATGGTTGTACTCCTCCTCCAGGGACTTCAAGTCCTTCTCCCACTCATTCAGTGGCATCTTCTCCTTCATGTACCCATTGTCTCTCATCTCGTAGTCCACCTGAAATAAAGAACAATAATTATTACTATTTGTGCATGCTGTCTAATTAAAACATGTAGTCTTCCTAAAAAAGTGCATGATCTTGCATTCAACCTGAAGAAACAGAGTAACTATTACTTTTCCATCTGAAGATAAAGTTTGAAATTAGTACACATGTCTACAATATCATTCTCCACCTGAAGAAAAACTTAGAAATTATTACACATGTCAGCAATCTCATTCTCCTCCTGAAGAAAAACGATAAAATTAGTACAAATGTCTGCAGTCTCTTTCTCCTCCTGAAGAAAAACACTAATATTAGTACAAATCCCTCTTTCTCTTCCTGAAGGAAAAACAATAACATTAATTCACATGTCTACAGTCTTTTTCTCCTCCTGAAGAAAAACAATAACATTAGTACAAATGTCTACAGTAAATTTCTCCTCCTGAAGAAACACAATAAAAATAGTACAAATGTCTACCAGTCTCTTTCTCCTCCTGAAGAAAAACAATGCAATTAGTACACATGTCTACCAGTCTCTTTCTCCTCTTGAAGAAAAACAATGAATGAAATTAGTACATATGTCTACAGTCTATTTCTCCTCCTGAATGAAAACAATAAAATTAGTACAAATGTCTACAGTCTCATTCTCCTCCTTAACAAATACAATAAAATTAGTACAAATGTCTACTGTCTCATTCTCCTCCTGAAGAAAAACAATAACATTAGTGCAAATGCCTACAGTCTCATTCTCCTCCTGAAGAAAAACAATAATATTATTACACATGTCTACAGTCTCTTTCTCCTCCTGAAGAAAAACAATAATATTATTACACATGTCTACAGTCTCTTTCTCCTCCTGAAGAAAAACAATAACATTAGTACACATGTCTACAGTCTCTTTCTCCTCCTGAAGAAAAACAATAATATTATTACACATGTCTACAGTCTCATTCTCCTCCTTAACAAATACAATAAAATTAGTACAAATGTCTACTGTCTCATTCTCCTCCTGAAGAAAAACAATAACATTAGTGCAAATGCCTACAGTCTCTTTCTCCTCCTGAAGAAAAACAATAATATTATTACACATGTCTACAGTCTCTTTCTCCTCCTGAAGAAAAACAATAACATTATTACACATGTCTACAGTCTCTTTCTCCTCCTGAAGAAAAACAATAATATTATTACACATGTCTACAGTCTCTTTCTCCTCCTGAAGAAAAACAATAATATTATTACACATGTCTACAGTCTCTTTCTCCTCCTGAAGAAAAACAATAATATTATTACACATGTCTACAGTCTCTTTCTCCTCCTGAAGAAAAACAATAATATTATTACACATGTCTACAGTCTCTTTCTCCTCCTAAAGAAAAACAATAATATTATTACACATGTCTACAGTCTCTTTCTCCTCCTGAAGAAAAACAATAATATTATTACACATGTCTACAGTCTCTTTCTCCTCCTGAAGAAAAACAATAAAATTAGTACACATGTCTACAGTCTCTTTCTCCTCCTGAAGAAAAACAATAAAATTAGTACACATGTCTACAGTCTCTTTCTCCTCCTAAAGAAAAACAATAACATTAGTACACATGTCTACAGTCTCTTTCTCCTCCTGAAGAAAAACAATAAAATTAGTACACATGTCTACAGTCTCTTTCTCCTCCTAAAGAAAAACAATAACATTAGTACACATGTCTACAGTCTCTTTCTCCTCCTTAAGAAAAACAATAAAATTAGTACACATGTCTATAGTCTCTTTCTCCTCCTAAAGAAAAACAATAACATTAGTACACATGTCTACAGTCTCTTTCTCCTCCTTAAGAAAAACAATAAAATTAGTACACATGTCTATAGTCTCTTTCTCCTCCTGAAGAAAAACAATAACATTAGTACACATGTCTACAGTCTCTTTCTCCTCCTGAAGAAAAACAATAACATTAGTACACATGTCTACAGTCTCTTTCTCCTCCTTAAGAAAAACAATAAAATTAGTACACATGTCTACAGTCTCTTTCTCCTCCTGAAGAAAAACAATAAAATTAGTACACATGTCTACAGTCTCTTTCTCCTCCTTAAGAAAAACAATAAAATTAGTACACATGTCTACAGTCTCTTTCTCCTCCTGAAGAAAAACAATAACATTAGTACACATGTCTACAGTCTCTTTCTCCTCCTGAAAGAAAAACAATAACATTAGTACACATGTCTACAGTCTCTTTCTCCTCCTGAAGAAAAACAATAACATTAGTACACATGTCTACAGTCTCTTTCTCCTCCTTAAGAAAAACAATAACATTAGTACATTGTACTAATTTTGTTGTTTTTCTTCAGAAGGAGAAAGAGACTGTAGACATGTGGTACTAATTTTATTGTTTTTTCTTAAGGAGAGAAGAAACTGTAGACATATATTACTATGTTATTTTTCTTAAGGAGAGAAGATTGTAGATTATGTGTACTATGTTGTTTTTCTTTAGGAGAGAAAGAGACTATAGACAGTATTATTTACTAATTTTATTGTTTTTCTTAAGGAGAAGAGACTATAGACATGTGTATAATGTTATTGTTTTTCTTTAGGAGAGAGACTGTAGATATGTGTACTAATTTTATTGTTTTTTCTTAAGGAGGAAAAAGAGACTGTAGACATGTGTACTAATGTTGTTTTTTTCTTTAGGAGGAGAAAGAGACTATTATAGACATGTGTACTAATTTTATTGTTTTTCTTCAGGAGGAAAAATGTAGACATGTGTAATAATATTATTGTTTTTCTTCAGGAGGGGAAAGAGACTGTAGACATGTGTAATAATATTATTGTTTTTTCTTCAGGAGGAGAAGGCGACATGTGTAATAATATTATTGTTTTTCTTCATAAGGAGGAGAAAGAGACTGTAGGCATGTGTAATAATAATTATTGTTTTTCTTCAGGAGGAAAGAAACTGTAGACATGTGTAATAATATTATTGTTTCAGGAAGAGAAGAAACTGTAGGTATGTGTAATAATATTGTTCAGGAGAGAAGAGACTAGTAGACATGTAATAATATTATTGTTTTTCTTCAGGAGGAAAAAAGAGACTGTAGACATGTGTAATAATATTATTGTTTTTCTTCAGGAGGAAAAAGAGACTGTAGGCATTTGTACTAATTTTCTTCAGGAGAAAGAGACTGTAGACATGTGTAATAATATTATTGTTTTTCTTCAGGAGAGAAGAGACTGTAGACATGTGTAATAATATTATTGTTTTTCTTCAAGAGACTGTAGACATTTGCACTAATGTTATTGTTTTTCTCCAGGAGGAGAATGAGATTGGCATTTGTACTAATTTTATTGTATTTGTTAAGGAGGAGAATGAGCTGTAGACATGTGTAATAATATTATTGTTTTTCTTCAGGAGAGAGAGAGAACTGTAGACATGTGTAATAATATTATTGTTTTTCTTCAGGAGGAGAAAGAGACTGTAGACATGTGTAATAATATTATTGTTTTTCTTCAGGAGGAGAAAAAGACTAGACATTTGTACTAATATTGTTTTTCTTCAGGAGGAGAATGCGCACTAATGTTATTGTTTTTCTTCCAGGAGGAGAATGAGACAGTAGACATTTGTACTAATTTTATTGTATTTGTTAAGGAGGAGAATGAGACTGTAGACATTTGTACTAATTTTATTGTTTTCATTCAGGAGGAGAAATAGACTGTAGACATATGTACTAATTTCATTCATTGTTTTTCTTCAAGAGGAGAAAGAGACTGGTAGACATGTGTACTAATTGCATTGTTTTTCTTCAGGAGGAGAAAGAGACTGTAGACATGTGTACTAATTTTATTGTTTTTCTTCAGGAGGAGAAAGAGACTGTAGACATTTGTACTAATGTTATTGTTTTTCTTCAGGAGGAGAAAGAGACTGTAGACATGTGAATTAATGTTATTGTTTTTCCTTCAGGAGGAGAAAGAGGGATTTGTACTAATATTAGTGTTTTTCTTCAGGAGGAGAAATTTACTGCAGACATTTGTACTAATTCTTCAGGAGGAGAATGAGATTGCTGACATGTGTAATAATTTCTAAGTTTTTCTTCAGGTGGAGAATGATATTGTAGACATGTGTACTAATTTCAAACTTTATCTTCAGATGGAAAAGTAATAGTTACTCTGTTTCTTCAGGTTGAATACAAGATCATGCACTTTTTTAGGAAGACTACATGTTTTAATTAGACAGCATGCACAAATAGTAATAATTATTGTTCTTTATTTCAGGTGGACTACGAGATGAGAGACAATGGGTACATGAAGGAGAAGATGCCACTGAATGAGTGGGAGAGGACTTGAAGTCCCTGGAGGAGGAGTACAACCATATCAGGGAGGACTGGCGCATCACAAGGGGGAAACAGGAAGAGGTGTGTTATGTTGTCATCCTGTTACACAAAACTACTTGTTCTAATTTCTGTCATATCTGGTGAAGTACTTTTCAATCACAGCTGGAGAAGTACTTGTGCTACCTCAGCTGGTCAAATATGTGTTCCATCACAACTATCTGGTAATGGCGCGATCACACTGGCCCGAATGAGCTTCCATTTGTTTTCCATATACGAAAGTGGTGTGATTTTAAACTGGCGAATGTCCCTCAAATGTGTTTTCCCCAAATGCTTTCGTTGTTTCGAATGTTTCAGTATTTTCGAATGCTTCAAATAGACGAATACCGCATGTTGACTTTCCAAACGCTCTCCGTATACTTTCCGGCCGAACCGGCGAATCTTGAACTTTTCCGCATTCTTTCCGCAGCCTTTCCGAATGTTTTCGGCTTACTCTGACGTCGGAATGCTTTAAGGCCCGTATAACAGGAATTTTTCAACCACGCAGTATATTGAGAGGAGAGAACACAGAGCATCCTGGGTTATATATTTGGATTATTC